>JAPEIP010005797.1:0-26672 GCA_026120095.1 Capsicum chinense
TCCCTAGGGACTTTATCGTATGTCTTCTCCAAGTCGATAAACACCATGTGTAGATCTATCTCTCTTTTCCTGTACTGTTCCACCAGTCTCCGAACCAGGTGAATTGTCTCCGTCGTCGAGCGCCCGGGCATAAATCCAAAATGGTCCTCCGAAAAAGAGACTATCCACCTCAACCTCAACTCAACCACTATCTCCCAAATTTTTATAGTGTAACTCAATAACTTAATACCCCGATGATTGTTGCAACACTGAATGTCACCCTTATTCTAATACAGAGGGATCATAGTGCACCACATCCATGCGTTGGGAATTTTTGTCGACTTGAAAATGCCGTTAAACAAATCAGTCAACCACCTTAAACCATTCTCTCCAGCAAACTTCCAAAAATCCACAGGAATCTCATCAGGCCCCATTGCCCTACCCCTTCACATCCTGCGAACAGCCTCTCTGACCTCCTCCACCTTAAAACGTCTACAATAACTGAAATCACGACGCTCCTCTGATTGCTCCAGCTTCCCTAACACCATAACTCTATCCTCTTCATCATTTAAGAGCCTATGAAAATACGACTGCCATCTTTTCTTAATGTGAACATCCTCCACCAACACTCTACCATCCTCCCCCTTAATGTACTTGACCTGATCGAGATCACGACTCTTCCTCTCCCTAGCCTTAACCAGCCTAAACAACCTTTTTTCCCCTTCTTTCTTCTGTAATCCAGCATACAAACTCTCAAACGTCGTCGTTTTAGCAGCCGTAACTACTAGCTTAGCCCCCCTCTTCGCTAACTTGTACTCCTCCCTATTTACCCGTTTCTCTTCTTTATCCTTACTCTCAACCAACTTAGCATGCGCCCCCTTCGTAGTCTCCACGTTCTCCTTAAATTCTTAATTCCACCACCAATCCCCCCGATGGTGATCGGCCCTGTCCCTAGACACACCCAATACCTCAGTAGCAGTCTCCTTTATGCACCTAGCTGCCCTATCCCACATACCATCTACGTCTCCCCTACCCTCCCACACCCCCATGCCCACCAACTTCTCCCCTATCTACTGTGCATTCACCGACGTCAAGCTGCCCCACTTAATTCTTAATCTATCCTCTGCACCCCTATTCTTCTTATCCTTCCTAATATCCAAGTCCATCACCAAGAGCCTATGCTAGATCAAAAGATTCTCACTCGGAAAGACCTTACAGTCCTTACACAACACCCTATCCCCTTTCCTAAGCAGTAAAAAGTCAATTTGGGTCTTGGCTATTGCGTTTCGAAAGGTGATCAGGTGATCTTCCTTCTTCGAAAAGCTCGAATTCACTACCACCAGCCCAAAGAACCTCGCAAAATCCAACAGAGCAGCTGCCTTTTTATTTATCACCCCAAAACCAAAACCACCATGCATATCACCAAAGCCTTTCGGTAACGCCCCGATGTGCCCATTGAAATCCCCTCCTACAACGATCTTCTCCAAGCTAGGCACGCCTCTCACCACCTCATCCAAAACCTCCCAAAACTGCATTTTCTCCTCCCCATCCAAACCCACCTGCGGCACATACACACTACATACGTTCAGGGTAAACACCCTTAAGACCAACTTAATAGTCATCAGTCTATCACTAATTCTCTTAACCTCCACTACTGCCCTCTAAGCTTTTCATCTACCAAGATGTCAACTCCATTCCTACGCCTCTCGCTTCCAGAGTACCAAAGCTTGTAACCATCCACATCCGTAGCCTTAGACCCTACCCACTTGGTCTCTTGAACCCACGCAATATTAATCTTCCTCCTCTTAAGAATCTTCACCAATTCTATTGACTTACCCTGAAGGGTCCCTATATTCCAAGACCCTTCTCTCAACCTATCTACTCTCGCCTCTCGCCTCCTTCTACCATCTCTCACCGTACCAGCCCTAACACTCGACCTAGACCACACACCTACCCCTGCCCTCCCCTCTTTACCCCTCGACATGACCCTATTCCACCATCAACCCCTACAGTCACCACTTAAGAACTGAAACCAAGTCCAAACAGAGCCTCAAACCAATAGACCAAAAGACAACAAAACAGGGCAACAATAGGAAAGCATGAAAACAGAAAAGCAGTATGTAAGCAATAGGGAAACAGTAGGCAGTCACAAGTATACTCGCAGGAAACAAAATAGTACAAATGAAATGGTAAAATTATTAAATAATGCAAATATCTAAATATCAAAGTTTAGATGTCACCGGGGTAATCCTGCGTGATTATGGTACCGTTAATTTTGTTGTCGGAGTTGGCTGGTGAAAACAGCGTTGCCGGAAAGTTGTCGCCGGATGTTGTTGTCGCTGGAACGTCTACTGTGCTTTATCGAATCTGTGTTTTGGTGACTGTCGCCGGAGCCAATCCTAATTCCGTCGATGATATCCTCCATAAAAAGCAAAGAAGGGGAAGGGAGAGAGAGGGGTAGCTCGGAAGAGCCGTGGAGAGAGAGAAGGAGAGAGAAAGAGAGAGGGAGGAAGGCAAAAAGGGTAACTTACCTTTGCCAGTGCCGGCGCTGACTACTCGATCGGAGAAGACGGCCGTTAGGTGAACGTTAACTTTATTGGAGGAGAGAGAACATTAGTGGAGGGGAGAGAAAGAGCGTTAGTGTTAGAATAAACATGCAGTAAATAATAAATTACCTTCTAAAATTAATTTTTTCATCTAACTTCTTATTTGTATTGTTGAAAGTAAAATATCTCGGAATATAATACTATTTCTTATCGAACCTTTTTTCTATTTTTGTCAATCTAATTTTTTGAAAGAACAGATAATTATAAAATAGAATTTATTGCTTGTCTGCTTTATCTACTTTAATTATAATTTTACTATATTATTCTTAATTAATTATTATAAATTATTTAAATATTAAAAAAATTAATAATATTTAATAAAAATAAAATAGGCATAAAATGATAAATTAATTTTTGATATTTTAAATTAATTTAACATCTTATAGGAGGCCTACTTAAATTATTTTTCACAAGTATTTTTTATCGCAATTTTGCTATATGACTTCTAATTAGTTATTATGAGTCATTTAAGACATTTCTGTTTCATTACTTTAATCGTGATATTTGGTTGACTCTCGAAAATTATATCTGTGTCGATTAAATTGAATTGAAGAAAAAATATTATAAATCACAATAATTAAAAATTTTAAATTATTTTTAAAATACAATTAACTATGAATGCCACAAAAGTTTGAACAAGGAGAATATTATGAATTACAATAGCCAACAACTTTAAATAGTAAATTAAAATGTCAAAAACTATTTAAATTACAATAGCTAATGGCTTAAAAAATCTAAAAATATATTAAATCTATAATTAATTATCTAAATTTTATTTGTGTCACATAAATTGAGACTAAAAAATAACATATATTGAGTTTGTGCCAACACAAGCCGTTCGATATCTATTTACTACTATATATAAGCGTGAGTGGGGTGGCTGGAAGCAGGCAGCTGACGGTCGACATGCCTGCTTCCAACTGCCTGCTTGTTCCTTGATTTTACTATATCACTCCTAATTAATTATTATATGACATTTACGTATTAAAAAATTAATAAAATTTAATTTTAAAAAAAAAGTAATATAGATTTTTATGACATATCTGCTTCAATTGTTTCAACCATAATTTTACTATATCACCCCTAAATAATTATTAGAAATCATCTAAGTATTAAAAACTAATAATATTTAATAAAAAGGTAAATATAATATGAAATGATAAATTAACTCTTGATGTTTTAAATTAATTTGACATCTTATATGAGGCCCACTTAAAAAAATTTCACAAATATGTTTTATATCAATTTTGCTTATCACTTCTAATTAGTTATTATGATTCATTCAAGACATGTCGTTTTCGCTACTTCAATAGTGATATTTGATTGACTCTCAAAATTCTGTCAGTGTCGATTAAATTGAATAGAAAAAAAAATATTATAAATTACAATAATTAAAAAATTAAATTACTTTTAAATATAAATTGACTATCAATATCACAAAATTTTGAACAAGAAAAGTATTATACATTACAATAGGAAACAACTTAAAATAGTAATTACAATGTCGAAAAAGTATTATAGATTTTAATAGCAAGCATGAGTGGGGTGGCTGGAAGTAGGAAACTGAAGGTCGACATGCCCTACTTCCAGTTGCCTGCTTGTTCCGTGATTTTACTATATCATCCCTAATTAATTATTATATGACATTTACGTATTAAAAAATTAATAAAATTTAATTTTAAAAAAGGTAAAACAGATATTTATGACATATCTGCTTCAATTTTTTCAACTGTAATTTCACTATATCACCCCTAAATAATTATTATAAGTCATCTAAGTATTAAAAATTAATAATATTTAATAAAAAGATAAAAATAATATAAAATGATAAATTAACTCTTGATGTTTTAAATTAATTTTATATCTTATATGACGTCCACGTAAAAAAAAGTCACAAATATGTTTTATATCAATTTTGCAAAATCACTTCTAATTAGTTATTATGAGTCACTCAAGATGTGTCAGTTTCGCAACTTCAATAGTGATATTTGATTGACTCTCAAAATTATGTTAGTGTCGCTTAAATTGAATAGAAAAATATTATAAATTACAATAATTAAAAAATTAAATTACTTTTAAAATATAAATTGACTATCAATATCACAAAAGTTTGAACAAGAAGAGTATTATAAATTTCAATAGCAAACAACTTAAAATAGTAAATTATAATGTCGAAAAAGTATTATAGATTACAATATCTAACAGCTTAAAATATCTTAAAACATATTAAAAATATAAATAATTATCTAATTTTATTTACGTCACATAAATTAAAATAAAGTAAAAACATAATATATATTGGGCCCATACTGGCACGGGCCTTCTGAAACTAGTAGATAAATAAAGGGAAAAGGACATGGCATGGTCAGTTAAAAAAAATGGCCCACATGTGAAAAGGTAGACATGCTCTAGCCAGCCGGCTAAATTAATTCTTCTTTTTAACCATTTGGCCCAATTGGGCACATGCAGTCTCTATACTCAATTGATACACTTTTATACCAAATTGATACACTTTTATACTATATTGATACACTTTTTAAAAAAGAGAAAGGAAATTTTATGCAAGCACATGCAGTCCCTGTACCCAATTGATACTATTTTATATCACATTAATACACTTTTATACTACATTAATACACTTTTATACTACATTGATACATTTTGATACTGCATTGATACACTTTTATACTAGATTGATACACTTTTATACCACGTTGATACAGTATATATATATACCATATAAATACAACTTTTACAGAGAAAATTTGTGCAAGCATATACAATAATTCTTTATTCGTGAATTTGTTAATTTAACCTAAAATTTTGAAAAAAATTTGTGCAAGCATATACAAAATTTGAATCCTCATTAACGCCATTAATGAAAAGCAAATGACTATAACCATTACAATGAATCAAACCATGCAAAGCATGATTTCCAATTTCAAATGAATCACTTTCCAACTGCTTTTTTCAGTTCTCATTTGCCGGTATTATCAAATGGTACCTTCTTTTCGTTACATAATGGTGCCCCCATCCTTCAACAACAACAAAAAAAAATACTCCATAACAAAAACAAACAAAAGTAACACAAAAATTGAGTGTTCATTTTGCTTTATCAGTGAATTTGCAATTATCACAAAAAGAATGAAGAGAAAGTTGAGTAGTTTCTTCAATGGTGTAGAGTGGGAAAACTGCACCAGTTGAATTGGAAATCAATCAAGTAGACCAAATTGAAAAATTAGAGAGTGTGTAATCTTTAATAGTAGCAAATTCTTGAAGGAATGTTCCAACGTTATCACATATTTTTTGCTAAAAAATATGTGTATTTTTAGATTTTGGTGATGGGTTTTTCTGATTTTTTGTTTTGTTTTTTTTGTTAATTTTTTGTTGAATTTGGTGAAGATTTAAATTTTGGTATCTGAGAATTGAAATTGGGGTGAAATTGGTTGAATTTTTTTTTTTTTTAATTTCTATGTGAAATTCATTTTATGGTTGGAATGGAAAAAAGCATAGAGAAGAAAATGAAATGATACACTATTTATATCGGGAGTGGCTATTTAGTGGATATTTAATTGTGGGTGCTATTTTGTGGCATTATTTTAGTTTTAGGTGTCATTTTTGTCTTTTTAACATAAATAAAAGCAAGTACTACATGAACTTTGACAAATTGACTAAAATGCCTTCACCTAGTCATATGTACTATACAATTAATTTGCCTAGACGATGGACTGGAAATGATGTATGAAATCAACGTTCATAGCTCATAGTATTAGAGAGAGAGGTTCCCCCTTCTCTCTAACTGTAATCAAATTCCACCATGCCAATGAACAATTCTTCAACTGGTACAACCCCAAATCTCATCTCTCCAGAACCTCCTGATCCAAATCCGCAGAAAATGCCTTCTTTCAAATCAAAATTACTTGCCTCGAAAGTGGTATCGAACTTACAAGTGGAGGATTGCACAGAACGATATGGTAGCAACAGTCCTAAAGTTCCCATCCACGAGGGAGTTGAAACGCTAAACTATGGTATAAAAATCATCAATCTTTCCAAGGATGATACGACTAGGCTTTGCTCTCCGTGGACAAATTCCTTGATCATTAAATTGTTGGGTAAGAAAGTCACCCACCAATATCTTCGAGACAAATTAGTATCATTATGGAAGGTCCCTAAAACTTTTCCCCTAATAGATCTTGGATTGGGATTCTTCATTGCTAAGTTTGCCCAGCCTCAAAGTGTCTTCAATGTTCTAAAAAATGTCCCTTGGTTCATCGGTGTTCGCTATCTCTCTATCAAAAATTGGGAACCTAATTTTGTGCCACAAAATGAGAAAGTCACCTATTCATCCGTATGGGTACGCCTTCCTCATTTACCAAACGAGTTCTATGACGCCATACTACTAAACAAAATTGGTAACGCCATCGGTAAGTTGCTGAAAGTTGATGCTTACACAAGGGCAACTCTACGTGGTCGATATGCTCGGTTGTGTGTACAAATTGCAATGGATGAGCCAGACCTCAATACGATACAAATCGGCAGCCATACGCAAGAAATTCTATACGAGGGAGATGGTTACTTATGTTCAGGTTGTGGTCATCGTCAACAACCCCCCTAGAAGACCCTACTACGACGGGCCCCCGTGGTGTCTCTGATACTCCTCTCCCACCACAATAAGAATGGCAAACAGTTAAGTTTCCGCCAAGGAGGAGAAACCATGAACTAGGGAAATCAACGATGCACGGTTTAGCGACACCTCCCAATAATCCCACTCAGAATAATACAGTAAAGGTACATTCTCAACCTGATCCAGCTACAGGTACGCCTCCTCGTCCCTTTAATTTTACTGCTAGTTCTGCTAGGAGCTCTAAGCTAGCCCCTTCCAATCGCAAAGACTCTACGATACCATATATTCATAAGGATAGGAAAAGACGAACTCGCCCTTCTAATGGGGGCCACTATAATACATTTAATATTTTAACGGCTGATAATAATTTTTCTTTTTCTACCGTCCCATAAATGAAAAATGGTACTAAGTAGACCCCTCTGTTGATACACAGAGTGAACAGTGGGACCCTTATTGGAAAAAACCTGCTACTTGTGGAGTTACTATGCAAAATCCGTTTGTTTCTTCTGACATACCCATTATTACTGACCCTTGTAGTTACGTGGAAATTTCTCCAAATAATCTCACTATAAAATCCCCTAAATTATTTCCTGACCTCCCACTAAGGGCTCGCTAGCTCCCACTCCACTGTCCATCTTTCTATATAATGATAAAATTCTCCACCTGGCAGAACACGTGGAAGCCACTGCTAACATGCAAGATATGCAAAATCACATATCAGATATCACTATCAATTCAAATGCTTATACTCCCACTGAATTTCTTCTTGCATTAAATACCCAACACCACAGGAAACTTTTAACCCTTCGACTTCTGAGTAAATAAGTTCCGATCCTTCAAGAACGTACAAAGTTCACCTTCTCCCCTTTCACTAACAAATCAAGTTGTTCCCTTTAACTCATTCGCACAGAAATCCCCAATGGATCCGCCACCCCAGGTTCCACCTCATGCAGCGAATCATCCACTAGTGTATGCTACACCACCTTTCCAACCACTCCATCAACCATTGACTTAGATCGAGAAGGCAATCAAAGGACATGAAGCACTAGTATCAATGGAAATCAATGGTGTGGAAACTCTTGTAATTCTCTGATCTCGGAGGGCATGAAAAAAGTGGTCGAATATTTTGTGAATCAGATGTGGCTTTCCAACATTATGGATCCCTTAGTGCAATCTGCAGCCCCTCAGTTCATCCATACTCTGCAATCCCTGTGGAATCTACCACATTTGCTGAATCAATTCCCCAATATGAACGAGGTAACTCTAACCCCGTTGTTTACACCTCAGGAAATAGTAAATGCCAACCCACTCCTCTTTCCATGGGACCCCATCCCTGTCCACCGCGGCCACTTTGTGAATCTCCTCACTCCAATCCCTCCGGGTTTGGGCGCACTAGGTGTCCAGCCGAAGAGGATAGCCTCCTTCACGAAAATTTCAAGTTTCAAAAATACAGCACTGATGATCTTTCCGGAAGCCGAGGACAAGAAGTATATTCATATCTGTCCAACGTACCTTATGAAGATCTCCTTTGACCTCAGGCCGGCCATCAACAGTGCCTTAGCGAAGTACATAGTTATGATGACTCTGACTCTTCGGTGTAGCCACTCCCCTTCTTCAGGCGAAAGCTCTCAACCGTCCCTTAACTATTTCTCTCCAATGAACCAGACTACTTGTTTTATTATTTAGAACACTCACGGCGTTAATAATGAAAACTTTAGGAGAAACTTCCGTGACCTTCTCAACTCCCATAACCCATGCTTTGTTGCTTTGTAGGAAACTAAGTTGTCCGACCACTTAGGCCTCATGTATGAGTTTGGATTTGATGATTATTGGGAGGTACTCGCTGTTGGCAATTCAGGTGGTCTAGTCTTTCTTTGGCATGCTAACTTCGTTAGTGTCACTCGGAAATGTCAAACTCCACAGGAGTTGCATGCTATGATCAAGGTAAGTCCCCTCACCCAACCTTGGTATTTTACTGCTATTTATGCGAGCAATGATTATCATAATCATAGAATCCTTTGGGAAAACCTTATAGCTTATTCCCATTCTATTACTGGTCTGTGGCTTGTAGCTGGTGATTTTAATGAAATTCTCTCTCAAACGGATAAGTGGGGGGGTCGTCCTATTAATACCTCTAGAAGCTTTGATTTTTGGGACTGCATTGAATCCTGTCACCTTATGGACTTAGGGTTTAAAGGTTCTAAAAATACGTGGTCAAACCATAGAAAGAAGTCTAATCGTATTATTTTCGAAAGACTTGATAGAGTTTTTGTCAATAATGATTGGGAGGAAAGTTGGCCGAATGCTCACGTTACTCATTTACCTAAAACTCATTCCGACCATAATCCTATCCTTGTCTCCCTTACCAATCGATACTCCGGTAATGGTAGGAAACTATTTAGGCTGGAAAAGTTTTGGATGGATCACCTGGAGTTTAGCAATATTGACCGTCAAAGTTGGGATACGAATGATATTACTCTAGCAATTCCTAATTTCTACAATACTGTCTTAAGTTGGAGCGACTGCGTCTTTGGAAATATTTTCCGAACCAAAAAACAACTTCTTGCTCGTCTAGCTGGGATTCAAAACTCCCCGAACTATGCTTCTAGTACATTCCTGCGTGAGTTAGAGTATAGGCTTAAAGCTGATTTCAATGACATCCTTAAAAAAGAGGATGACTATTGGAAAATGCTCTCCCGTCTTAACTGGCTTAGTAACGGGGATGCAAATACCAAATATTTTCACCTATCCGTCCTCCATAGGCGCAGAAAGAATAAGATCTCCTACTTCAAAGACTCCAACAATAGTTGGATCACTAATCCTGACAAGATTACAACTTATGTCTATAACTATTACTCCACATGTTTCACTACCGATCATACCTCCTCTTACTGGGCTCATTTAAGATACTCTCCATCTAGTTTTCACAAGTTAGATCTTTCAAACTTGGATGCTCCCCTCCGGGATATAGAAATAACTCAGGTGATGTTCTCCTTCAAACCTTTTAAGGCTCCGAGACCGGACGGACTTCATCCCCATTTCTTCCGGTCCCAATGGAGCATTATGGGTCCTTCGATCAAACAAATATGCTATATGATTTTCTCAACACAGTCTCTACCTACCTCTCTGAATGATACTTTCCTATGCCTCATCCCGAAGTTTTCTAACGCAAACCAGTTAAAGAATTTTCATCCTATTAGTCTCTGTAACACTACTTACAAAATTGTTACAAAGATTATTGCAAACCGTATTAAACCCCATCTTCCCGCTCTCATTAGTCCCTATCAGTCCAACTTCTTAAAAGGTCGTGGTGCTTGTGATAACGCTATCCTTGTCCAAGAGCTTGTTACTCACATTAAAAGGTCGAAAAGTAAGGCAGGTAGTCTAATCCTCAAACTTGATTTGGAAAAAGCTTTTGACTGTATCAAATGGTCCTTTGTCTACCGCACCCTTCTCTATTTTAAATTTCCTCTGAAGATTACTGCGCTTATTATGACTTGTATTTCTACCAGTAATATAGTAATATTGTTTTCCTGGTGAACGGAACCCAAACAAGTTATTTCTCCCCTTCTCGAGGCATTCTTCAAGGTGATCCTATGTCCCCCTAAGTTTTTATTCTTTGTATGGACCTCCTCTCAAACTATATCTCTTATCAGGTAGATACTCTTCGTTGGGAGCCGGTAACTGTTGCTAGAAATGGGCCATCCCTTTCACATCTCTTCTTTGTTGATGATTTAACCCTTGTTTCCAAGGCTAGTACTGCTTCCATCCACAATTGTCTGACCCGTTTCAGCTTACTTTCGGGCCCAAAAATTAACGCGGCTAAATCTAAAGCCATTTTCTCTCCTTCCTGTCCCCAAACTGTCAAAGTTCTTATAAAAGATCTCTTTGGCAATTTCGAGGCCCAAGAGTTCGGGAAATACTTAGACTTTCCAATCCTAAGCCGAAACCCCAGACATATCGATTTTCAATTCATTATAGATAATATGCGTAGGAAACTTGCAGCCTGGAAATCAAATTTCCTCTCTCCAGCGGGACGTCTTGTCCTGATCAAGTCCACTCTCAATGCAATTCTGGCTTATACCATGCAATACTTTCGGCTCCCTAAAAAAACTTGTCAAGCCATAGATAAAATCCAAAAAGACTTTCTTTGGGGATCCACCACTCAAAGGCGTAAGCTCCACTACGTAAGTTGGGATAAAGTGGCCTCCCCAAAAAAATATGGAGGTTTGGGACTTCAGAAAGCTGATATTAAAAATCCGACGCTTCTTACCAGCCTAGCCTGGAGACTTTTCACTACCCCCACTGCTCTCTGGGCAAAAACCCTCCTCTACAAATACAATCACCTTCGGCGCAGACCCGCCAAATCCTTTATTTGGAGAAATATTCTCTTGGGGGGGTCTTTTTGTGTTCAAGCTACAACCTGGTCTCCCGCTACGGGCAAGTCTATAAACCTTTGGTCTCAACTTTGGGTTCCTCACCTCCCGACCGTCCAGAATATTATTCAGGGCCCGTTAAGTTATAATGAAGTAGACCTTCGGCTCTCGGATATCTGGACAGGCCAACGATGGAATTGGAGTAAGTTATCCTTTGAAATTCCTCAGTTCTTCATCGAAAAAGCTGAAAACATCCGACCTAATCCTTCTCTCGGCCTTTGGGATAAACCTTACTGGGGATACACCTCCAATGGCCTTTTCTCTACAAATTCGATATACGACTCTCTTTACCAACATCCAACCGACAATTACACATTTACTTGGATTTGGAAATTGAATATCTTGCCTAAAATTAAGCACTTTTTGTGGCTTTGCTCTCTTGGTAAGCTTCCTACAACCGCGTATCTCTACTATATAGGAATCTTTCCTCACCCGACCTGCCCTATATGCCATTTAGAACCTGAAACCCCAACTCACATCTTTGCTCGTTGCCATATCGCCGCTAAATTTTGGCTAGATATAGGTTCCAACACTTCAAACATCGGCACATCCGATCAACATTGGCTTAATTCCTTCAGATCTCTACCCCCTCCTTTTCGAGATGGCACTATCGACTGGATAACCTTTTTTCCTTTTGCTATTTGGCATATTTGGCTTAACCGAAACAACAATATCTTCAACCATAAAACCAGCTTCCCTGACCCAGCTTTGGTTCGCACTAAAGCAATCAAATATAATCACCTTGCACGGAAAAAACCTCATCAATCTGCTTCTATCACTGTCCAGATTCGGTGGGTTGCTCCCTCTGATGGTTTTTATAAGTTAAATATAGATGGATTCTTCACAAAGAATAAGGCTTGATGCGGTATTGGTGGAGTCTTTTGCAACTCCACTGGTAGCTGGGTTTTTGGCTTTTACGCTGCTGCTTCCATTTACTGTCATACTATGGCGGAGTTTGAGGCTCTAAAAAATGGTCTGGAACTTACTATATTTCACAACTTTTCTCCCTTGATAGTTGAAACCGATTCAATTGAAATTATACAACTTATACAATAACGAACTATGCCTTTTACTGATATTGCTACAAAATGCAGGTTAATGTTGAAGAACATGGGGAATCCAGTACTGCGACATAACTTCTGGGAAGCCAACAAAGTAGCCAACTGCTTATCAAAACTAGGTGCTAATTTACATCAACCTGGAAATATAATCTCTCTATGCTCTCCCCCTTTTGTTGCTGCTGTCCATCTTGCCTATGATGCTCAGGGTGTTGTCAGTTCTCGTCTAGTGTCCTGGTCTATGTTTAGTAACCTATTAACTGTGGGAAACCAGTTTGTGTCCTCATATGTAAATTGTTCTAATGCTAATCCTACTAGTATTACTAATTTTGACTGTAATTCTGTTATGATCTCTGGTTGTATTCCAGCTACTGTGAGGGCCTCTAACAAGAGTTCCTTTTTGTTTTGTAATGCCACTTAGTCTATATATATAATATATATCCTATTTACCAAAAAAAGGAAATGATGTATGAAAGGGAAAACTTTAATATTTTGTGCTACTTAATTTTAACCCATCTTGGAGCTACAATAATATTTTCTTCTATCCATTTTATATTAGTCGTCACTTTTTTTACAAATTTAATAAATCAAGAATAGCCTTTTAATAATAAAATAAAATAAAATAATAAATTATCTCTTAATTTTTTAAATCAAACAAATAAAAGTAGAGATTTATATTTAGCATTATAGACAAGGAAAAATGAATTTTGGAACATATATTTATAATGACCTTGACAACTAATATACTTTCTTTGTCCTATATTAGTTGGACACATTTTATTTTATATGGTTATTAAGAAATCATAAATATAAAGGTAATTTTACTAATTCATTTCTTAAAAAAGGTTCTTGAAAACTATACAATTATGTGTGAATACTGTCAAAAAGAATAAATTAAAAGGATAAACTTCTTGGTAGTTCTCACACGAAATCTTTTTGTCAATTTTATTTTTAATTTAAATTTTAATTACTTTACAAATTTTTATTTATTTTGGTAAATTTGAATAATTATATGAGTTTATTAAATGATGTGAAAGTGATGAGTTAATTTTATCCCTAATTTAAATTTTAATTACTTTATAAATTTTTATTTATTTTGGTAAATTTGAATAATTATATGAGTTTATTAAATGATATGAAAGTGATGAGTCATGAAAAAATGACAGTGACATCGTAAAAAATAATTTATAAAATCCAATTCATAATTGATCTAATAGTTTGTTGTCTTTCTATTTTGTGAAAATGTTTATTAATCTTATTTCAAATTATCATTTTTTCTATCAAATTTATCATGAACAAGTAAATAAAGTATCTTGACATTCCCTTTCTAACTTAGTACATGCTCGATTATTAAATCAAAAATTATATTTTATATATATATCTAAAAATGTTTAAAAAATTAAATTAAAAAAAAATACAATTCAACTCTCTAAATATTAATTATATTAAATAATAAAAAATGAGAATAATTCTTTTCACATTTTTGATGATGAATTTTTTAAACAAAAATGAGATGATTAATATTTTGTATAATTTAGAATAAAATAATTAATTTAACATGAAATATTAAAGTTTCATACACATTAAAGAATATCAATATAAATTTCTTAACATGTACTTTTAGGGAAAAGAAAGTATTAAAGTTAAAAAAAAATTAGTAACTTTTCAGTTTCTTTCGTATGGTTTAATATGAAGAACCATTTACAAAATATTTTGTTGAATCGAGTCTTTTAATTATTTAAATTAAGTTCTATCTTTATTTATAAGTAAACTTTATCATACAACAATTTACAGTATTAAATACTTATTATACTTTTTTGAATGTTAGAATTTTTTTTATTTTTTGTAATAAATGGGCTAATTAATATAAGTTTAATTGAAAAAAAACTTATTGAAAAAATAGGTTGTCCAATATAAGTTGAATTGAGAAAAAAATGATGAAATTAATGCAACGTAAGGTAAAACTCGATTTGAATTATTAAAGACTTTAATTTCAAAAATAATCATCAAAAGAAAAAGAAAAAAAAATAATGTTGTTGCATGCATATGTTTGAAATTAGAAAGAAAATCTAAAATAAACTCTAAGAAAAAAAATCTTTTAATTTACAAAAAAAAGAAAATATTTGATTAATGTTAAAAATATTAAGATATTATCGGACTACCTTTACAACTACTATAATGTTATAAAGAAAATAAACTAAAAAAAAAAGAATAGCGCATGATAAAAAAATTACAAACATAAAATTAATATTAATTTTAGGTCCGGGCGGGCTTAGCACAGATTAAATATAACTAGTAATAAATAAATAAAAGCAAGTATCACATGACCAATATGGGTTGTGGTGCAGTGTTGGACTGCTCTATCCTTAACCAAAGGTCTTGGGTTTGAGCCCTAGATATAGAGAAAATTTTGTTGGGAGTGCTAGCCTCTTAATAGGCCCTGCAACGCGCGATCTGAATTAGTCGAGGCTCCAATGAGGGCACCTGATAAAAAATTAAAAAAAAAAAGTACCACATGGACTTTGACAAAATGACTAAAATGCCTTTGGTTGTTCTTCACCTACTCATATGTACTATATATATAATTAATTTGCTTTGACGATCGACATTGAAATGAAGTATGAAAGGGAACACTTTAATATTTGGTTGCTACTTAATTTTAACTCATCTTGAAGCTACAGTATTATTTGCTCTGATTTGTCTCCTATTAATCATCACTTTTCTGTTTACAAGTCATTTAAGAAATCATGACTACCTTTTTAATAATAAAATAAAATAATAAATTATCTCTTAAGTTTTTAGATCAAACAAATAAAGATAGAGATTTATATTTAGCATTATACACAAGTAAAAATGAATTTTGGAACATATAATATAATGACCTTGACAAGTAATGTACTTTCCCCGTCTTATATTTGTTGAACATATTTATTTTATATGATTAAAAAATTACAAATAAAAAAATAATTTTACTTAAAAAAACTTCTTGAGAACTATACAAATCAATGTGGACACTTTTAAAAAGAATAAATTAAAAGAATAATATATATAAAAAATTAGTTAATACTTTTTTGATTAAGTAAGATGAACAGATAATATAAAATAACTATTTTTAATAAGATGAGAAACTAATATGAGACTAAGGCCTCATTTGTTTGCACTTAATGAAGGTTTGAATATGAATGGTTCAAACTTCATACCATTAAGTGCATTTATTTTTTATTAAGGTTTTAACTCTTAATAGGTCTGAATAGGTCTTAATCATTCAGATCTAGAATCAATTCTTAATAGGTCTAAAGGAATATTCTGGTGTTGGATAATATTCATCACTTTATTCATAATCAGCAGTTACCACCACAAACCACCTCTGCCACCGTCACCATTGTTAACCAACACCCACCACCACCCACCACCTCCATCATCACAACCATCATCGACAAAAAATACCGCTACCAACCACAATTGTCAACCGCAACCACACCTACTACCTCTTTTATTCTAATTATATCCACCACCACCACTGTCATCAACAATACCACAATCATCAACCACTGGTGGTCAATTCCTACTACCAACCAACTCATCTATCACGACCTGCACCACCACTAACTACCATTAATACATCACAACATCTACACATTCTTTGACCGCCTCCATCATTGTCACTAGTAATGACACCTCTACCACTACTTCAACTAGTACCATCGCTACAATTTATCTGTACTAGCAACCATCTCCACTACCACAACAAATAACATCTCCAACTAGCACTAACACATCGTCAATCATCATGCATTCATGTTTCAGCCAACACAACATCAAGCAAAGTTACATCACAACCACCACCACCATCATCATAATAATCATTACAATACCAACCATCACAATTATCACCACCAACAATATTAATCACTAACATCAATCATTGTCACTGCAATTAACATTATAAATCATCTCCACTAATACTAACAAACATAAATGTTTTTTCTTAATCAAATACTAATAATTTTATTGTATTAAATTACATACTTTTTAATATATAATTAATTTTTTATTTGAATTTTTTATTTTATTTTATTATGTATACAAATAATTTTTTTTACACATTCAAATATTAAAAAATAAATAATCTTAATCATTTAATCTTCAATATAGAAACAACATCTTAATCATTCATATTTAAATATCTGAATCTTAAAAAAAAAAAATAGAGCCTAAGACGGGGAGTAGATTTATACTTTGGTGGTTGTGATGTTTATGTTGACTGTACGTGTAAATTAAAGAGAACCTACTCAAGTCTCAACTACACTACTGTAAAATTAATTATTTTCACCCAACTTTTTTTAGCAATCAATATAAAATATATGCAACACTCATTGACTTGAGTCAACTGATTTCTCTTCCTTTTGTTTTCTAGTTAAATTTACACTACTGTAAACTAGTGAAAATGGTCAACTATATTTTTCGTCTTTCATATATAGTCTCTTGATTCATCATCTTTTTAAACTATAAAATTATGGGTAACTTACGTAAATTTTAAATTTTTATTAGGTTGTAATATTTTTTATCATAATTTTATTAAATTATAATATTATTTAAATTTTAATTTTTGTGATACACATCTTTAGCCTTGATATATATGTAGTATGATACATTTGTAATTGAGTAGTTAGTTAAATAAGGAAGTAACTGATTTTCAATTATTACGGGAAGTAAATCACGCGCAAATCGTGACATAAATACATTTGGTTCCAGATGTATCATAATGATAATGATACATCTGATAAAATTACTTAATACCCATTAAAAATTTAATCTCACACAAAAATAAATAGTTTACATATGTCAAATCTATGTTAAATGTATCAAACATTTATAACTGAATAAAAAATATGAATCACTATCAAAAAATATCTTTCATATGTATCACCAGTATATCAGTATTCTGACGATAAATGTATCATTCATATCTATCACCAATATACTGACACCAAATATGTCACTCGTATGTATCACCATTTATAATATGAAAATGTATCGAGAAATTAACAACATTATATATGCATCAAGCGCATTAACCAAAAATATATGTATCAACGTCGAATTCAATATCTAATTCTGTGGACCATTGTAGTGGTCATCGTCATTGTCATGGTTTCGCCGAAAATAATGAAATTTTTTAGCTTCTACGGTATGAAAATTCTTCAAAACAATATGAATGTGTGTCAACATGAAGCATACAGTAAAACTTTTAAAATTTAAAAGAAAAAAAGACTAATAAAGATGGAAAAAAAATTAAACCAAATTGTAAGTTGCAAATGATAAGATGTGATAGAATTTTTTAATTTGATTTTTTTTTAGATATTTAAGAGATTTTCTCTCATAAGATAAATGCAAATTTGTTACTTCCTTATTTAATATGCATCAAGAGAAAAAAGAGAAATATGAGATTTTATGAAATATTTTAAAAGATAAAAAATTTATATATTTATACCTCTTAAGTTTATATTTTAACGTAATTTATCCCAAAATTATTTGGAGAGTGTTTCCTAAAATTCTGCAAATATGCATAGCATCGTGTTATAACTTCTACTTATGACTCTTACATGAGGTTTTAATTGAAAAAATTAAAAATTAACCAAACTGTATCGATTTCGAGATGATGGGTCAGATTCAAAAAAATTTAATTTGACTATACAAAATAAAATAATTAAAAATTGATATAATATAAATTTTATAAAATAACTTATGGACCATAACATTTACACCTACACATATCATATAATTCCTCTACTTCAAAATAAGTGAATTTTTGTCTCAGCACACTTATAAAGAGAAAAAGAATTAGTATATAAATTATACTTTACTTTTCATTTTTATCTTTTTAGATATTATCAAAATACTCATCAAATTTTAGTTATATTAAAATAAAGTCAATTAAGTTTTTTGAAACTCATAACCTAGAAAGTGTAAGTGAAGCATAAAATTGAAAGAAACTTTCAACATGTCTCTTAAAGAACGAATAATTCACTTATTATGGATATTGAAAAATACTTTCTCCATTCAGATTTACTTGTCACAATTTTTTAATTTGATTTTCATTTTCACTTGTCATTTTTGACAAATCAAGAAAAAAATTTCTATATTTTATTCTTAGCCTTAATTACTTATTCTTCAAATTATTTTTCAATACATATTACTAAACATCAATTAATGAGAGTAATGTTGCAAATTTACTATATCAATCATTATTTTTTTAGTTAGTGTGACGTATTAAAAAGTGATAAATAAAAGTGAAAGGAGAAATTAAGTAACTCAAAATTTAGTTATTTTGAATAGAGGGAATGATATTTTCAGTTATTGTATTTCTTCTCTTTTCTATATATATAGTACTGAAATGTCATCAAAGAGAAGCAAGAGTTGTATAGGCACAATAGAAGAAACAACCAATCAAAGAGTTATTGTATTAATTTTGTGAATGATTTTTGGTACTATTTGATGCTTGAATGAATGACTTTTTGTGCTATCACTTCTCCTGCTCATGTTATGTTACCTCAATGACCATGAATTAACCTGTATGACTTATTTATGCCTGATTTACTATCTAACTTTTTTGTTGATGTCAAAAAGGAAAAAACTTGATGTGTAGACTGGGTTTGTAGATATGTTGATTGTAGATATGCTGATTTGTCAATCGTAACTTTTTGTGTAGACTGTCAGCTGTGGCGTTGTATATATGTAGTATATTATGTAGCTATATAGATATGTAGATTACACCTGTGGGCTGTGCTGATACAGATAGGTGTTCTCTTATTCAGAGGAAACCTAAACACTCATTGATAGGGGGAACAAAGTGGAGGATGCTCGTATTCTTATAGGCATCAGTGATAGAGCAAATTGGTTAAGTGACACAACCCGAGCCAAGGTCTGATCATGTCGGGTATCTCAAGTCCAGCTAGGACCGGAGACCACCCCCAATACCCAAACTATTGACCACCTTACACCCCGTGTCGGATGAATTCCTAACATATAACAAGATAAGAGAATATCAACTTAAAGACATTATAATAAGTCTATAATTAAAATCAACCATCCACAACCAAACAATACCAGTACCAATGCCAATACCAATACGAACACTCATACCAATACCGATATCACTCATGCCCACAGTAGTCCGACAAAGCCTCTAATCAAAATAAAAAAATATTCAGTCGGAACATACCCCCGACCATAGCTAAAACTAGGACCAAAAGGAATAGTAGAGATATAAAGAAATCCATAGCATGAAATGGAGTCTTTTGAAGTATAAAAGCTCACCACTTCAGTCTGACTCAAAAACTGTCCATGAATCACCTAGTCATTGAGTAAGAGGAGTGAAAATATGATCAGTTCCTACATCGCATGGGGATGCAGCGTTCGAAGAAGGTTAGCAGGGTGAAATCTAGCATGTCACTCAGGGATAAAAATAAAGTAATGACATCAATCCAGAACTAGTCAAACCAATGCATATAACCATATGCAAATACATATATACCATGTCGTGATAGGGAATAAGATTTAACATGCACTTTAAAAACCTTAACCTGGATTGTATAGTTTTACCGTCATAAGTCTACCCACGGGCTATATGGGTCCAATGTTACCCCTTGAACGGGCCCCAGTGTGTGTTAGCCGTACGAATTGGAGACATCATAGATGGTTGGGTATTCTCTTATACCCTTCACTATCCATGATACATATATACGTGTATAGACTTGGGGGATTTCCTTGTACCCCAAAAGCAGACGATCATCAAGACCAACCTTCATGTTGGTAAACATGAGTTTACAATGTTCGTCTTTGGGACTCACACCTTACGACTAGCTATCACAACCCCCATTATTGCCAATTAAAAAATTTAACACATAACCAAACCACTAATTTCAGGAGTCCATTATGAAAGGATTATTAAGTGGTACCGTCATACCAATTATACCTTACCAGCAATGTCATTAGCCAACACTTAGGGAATTTTCAAGTACCCCGCAGAATCCATTATTAAAAATCACTTAGGCGATTCCTTTATACCCCATAAGGTTTTCATAAATCATTCACTTAAGGGATTACATTGTACCCCACAAGGTTTTCATAAATCATTCACTTAAGGGATTACATCGTACCCCACAAGGTTTTTAAAAACTATCCTTAACCATTTATACCATGCATTAGTTTCAAGAAACAGGCCAAGCTAAATGATAATGCATAAACCAAAATCGATTATACAAGTGGGTTGACGTTATGACTAATTTCCATATCAAAACAATTAATTTAGGGATTCCATTGTATCCCTATTTCCATCCACCATTTCCATGCACCCAATGCATTTACGAACCATCAATTTAAGCAAAATAGCTTCATAAATATCATGAAGAAACATTTAAACCATTTATATTAAGAACCATCAACCCATAGCTCAAAACCCACATCCATATTTCATGATCAATGCTTTAATTCACATGCTCTTACAAAATTGACAATGAGGGAAGAACAACATGTCTTAAACACAAAGAAGCACAGAGATAAATCACCCTTGGAAGCCCTAATTGATTAGTCTCTTGAAAACCCTAAGTGTTTTTGATCTTCAGGATTTGAGAGTGTTTTAAAAAGTTATTTGATTTGTTTCTGAGGGTTAATAATACCCTAAAGAGGTTACAAAATATGGATTTCAAGTTGTTCAAAAGGGTAAATATCCATAATGCCCTTAACTTAAAAGCTGCAAAAAGGTCGTCTTTGATTACTAGTCAACCATTGACTCGTAACCAATCCTTATAACTCGTCACCATGAGTTGTAACCATGACAGTCTTACCAAGCACACAAACTACTATCCTTACGACTCAACTAACTAACTCGTAATAGGACCTTATGACCTGTAAGTCCTAGTCGTAATCAACACAGAACCCATTTGGGGTGTATACTTGATACCCTACAACTTACACCCCACGACTCAAAAAATATCCTTATGGATTATAGTGAGCCACTCGTAATCAGAGCAGAATCATGCCATAAACTTACATGATTTGATTACGACTCATCTCAATAAGTCATCACGACACCTTATGACTCCCGGGGTCCAGTCTTAACCAAGGCAGTGAGCTCAAAGCTCAATAAATTTCCAAGGACCAAAATTCGGGATGTTTCAATTCTTTCCCACTTGGATCATTCATCCTCGAATGATGGGACAAGGCATTTATCGGCACGATTATACCCCAAACATCATTACTTTTACCTTTAACAAAGACAGAAAACAAAGATAACAAGGAAATTACAACTTTCTTTAACAAAGACAGAAAACAAAGATGTAAGGGAATATACATACCTTAAGCACAATTTTTAGGAATAGGGAATAGGAACAGGTACTTGGGCTTTATGTCCTCTTCGGCTTTCCAAGTAGCCTTTTCAACCTTGTGGTTCCTCCATAGAACCTTTACCGAAGCTACATCCTTTGTCCGTAATGATGGACTTGTTAAGCCAAAATTTCAACCTGGACTTCCTCATAAGACAAGGAATTTGAAATACCAATATCCTTGATAGGCACAATCATCAATGGATCACCTACACACTTTTTTAACATCGACATGTGGAACACCAGGTGAATAAAACTCAAACTAGAGGGTAACTCCAATTCATACGCAACACTACTGACCCTCTTTAAGAACAAGTATAGGCCAACATATTGGGGACTTCTCTTCTTCTTCTTCCCAAACCGCATTACTTTCTTTATGGGAGATACCTTCAATAACACTCAATCGCCAACCTCAAACTTTAACTCCCTACGCCTCATACCTGCATAGGACTTTTAGCGACTTTAGGCAGCTTTAAGCCTATCCCAAATTACCTTCACCTTCTTCGTCACTTGGTGAACCAAATTCAGGCCAAACATCTCAGCCCCACCAACCTCGAACCACCCAATAGGAGATCTACACCTCCTACCATATAAGGCCTAAAACGGGGCCATCCTAATACTAGAGTGGTAGCTATTATTATACGCAAACTCTATGGGAGGAAAATGATCAACCCAACTGCCACCTTAATCGATCATGCAAGCCTGAAGCTATCTTTCAATATCTAAATAGTCCTTTTCCACTTGCCCATCTGATTGCGGGTGAAAAGCGATACTGAAGCTCACCTTAGTTCCTAAACCTCTCTAAAATGAATACCAAAACTGTGATGAGAACTACGTACCACGATCAGACATGATAGAAACAGGCGTCCCATACACATTTACAATTTCCTCAATAAATAACTTGGCATAATTCTCCAAAGAAAAATTCTCACTAGCAAAAAGTGAGCAGACTTAGTCATCTTATCCACGATGACCCAAATCAAATCAAACTGATTCCGAGACTGAGAAAGACCGGTAATGAAATCTATATTAATTACTTCCCATTTCCACACAGGCAACTCAATTTCTTGGTACAACCCTTCGGGCCAAAAGTGCTCAACCTTCACTTATTAACACACCATGCATTTAACCCACAAAACTGGCTATATCTCTCTTCATATTATTCCATCAATAGATCTCCTTAAGATCATGATACATCTTTGTCGAACCAGGATGAATGGAGTAATGCGACTTATGAGCCTCATCCAATATTCTCTCTCACAACCTATCTACATCGGGAACACATAATCTGCCTTAGTACCATAAAGTACCATCACCACTAATCTCGAATTTTATTACTTTTTGCCCACCTACGTCATCCTTGATTTACATCAAGATAGGATCCAACACTTTTTTCTCTTTCACTTCAGCACTAAGAGATAACTTTGTCACCTCTTAAACAAACACACCATCATCTTTAGAGTTTAAGAGATAAACTACAAGGTTAACCAAATGGTGAATATCTTTCACCAACTCTCGTTTATCCTCATCCATATGAGCTAGACTCCTTATGGATAATCTGCTAAGAATATCAGGGACCATATTAGCTTTACCTGGGTGGTAGTGTAAACTCGTGTCACAGTTCTTCAGTAACTCAAGCAACCTCTTGTACCTGAGATTCATCTCCTTCTAGGTGAACATATATTACAGGCTCTTATAATCAGAAAAAATATCCACATGCACTCCATACAAATAGTGATGCCTGATTTTCACCTCGAACACCACAACTAATAACTCTAAGTCATGAGTCAGATAATTTTTCTCATGCACCTTCAAATTTCTAAAGGCATAAGCTACTACCTTGCCATGCTGCATCAAAATACAACCAAGCCCCACATGAGATGCATCACAATAGACCACAAAACCATCAGTGCCTTCAGGCAAATTCAAGATCGGAGCCAAAGTTAGCTTATCCCTCAGTTTCTCAAAACTACCCTCACAAGCATCAGACCACAAGAACTTTACCTTCTTCTGAATTAACTTAGTCAACGGGACAACTATAGAAAAGAAACTTTTCACAAATCTCCTGTAGTAACTAGCTAAACCCAGGAAGCTCTGGATATCGATTGGAGTCGTGGGTTTAGGCCACTTCTTAACCACTGTAATCTTCTGTGGATCCACCATGATCCCTTCACTAGATATGACATGACCCAAAAAAGTAACATTGTTCAATCAGAATTCACATTTTAAAAATTTGGCATACAATTTTTGATTCTTCAGGGTCTGCAACACAATGATAAGGTGATAGACATGATCTGCTTCACTCTTACAGTAACCAAAATATCATTTATAAATAAAATGATGAGAAAATCTAGAAACTGACGAAAGGCCCTATTCTTTAAGTCCAAGAATGCCACTGGGGCATTGTCAACTCAAAAGAAATAACCAGAAACTCAAAATGTCCATATCAGGTAGGAAAGGTAGTCTTAGGGATATCTACCTCCCTAACCTTTAACTGATGATACCTGGACCGAAGATCGATCTTAGAAAAGAACTTAGAACCCTGAAGCTGATTAAAGACATTATCAATCCTCAAAAGTGGATACTTATTCTTTATGATTATTTTATTTAATTGCCGATAGGCAATACACATACAAAGTAAATCATCCTTCTTACACATGAACAATATCGGTGCACCCCATGGAAACACACTAGGATGAATGAACCCTTATTTAGAAGATCTTCTAATTGCTCTTTAAGTTCCTTTAACTCCGTTGGAGTCATTCTATATAGGGGAATAGAGATTGGACGAGTGTCTTTAACAAGGTCAATCCTAGAATTAATCTCCATATAAGGAGGGACACTAGGAAGCTCATCAAGGAAGACCTCGGGGAATTCATTACCATGGGGACGGAATGTAAGGAAGGACCCTTCAAGTTAGAATCTTTAACTCGGACCAAATGACAGAGACACCCTTTGAAGATTAATTTATGGGATCTAAGATACGATATGAACCTTTCCTTAGGCACTAGAGAGTCGCCTTCCCACTCAATAATCGGCTCATTAGGAAATTTAAAAATGACCTTACGGGTCCGACAATCTAGAGAAGCATAAACCAAGTGATAATGCATAAATCAAAATCAATTATACAAGTGGGTTGAGGTTATTACCAATTTTCATACCAAAACAATCAATTTGGGATTCCATTGTACCCCTAGTTCCATCCACTATTTCGATGCACCCTAATGCATTTACCAACTATCAGTTTAAGCACAATAGTTTCATAAATATTATAGAAGAAACATTTAAACCATTTATATTAAAAACCCTCATCCCATAGTTCAAAACCCACATCAATATTTTATGAAAAATGCTTTAATTCACATGCTTTTACGAAATTGACAATGAGTGAAGAGTAACATGCCTTAAATGCCAAGAAGTACGGAGAGAAATCACCATTGAAAGCCCCAATTGATTAGTCTCTTCAAAACCCTAAGTGTTCTTGACCTTGAGGATTTAAGGGTGTTTTGAGAAGTTATTTGATTTGTTTTTGAGGATTAATAATACCCTAAAGAGGTTATAAAACGCGAGTTTCAAGTTGGGAAATAGGAAAAATATACAGAATGCCCTTAACTTAAAAGCTGAAAAAAGATTGCCTTTGATTATGAGTCAACCATTGACTCGTAACCAATCCTTTTGACTCGTCATCATGAGTCGTAACCATGACAGTTGTAAAGCACACAAATTGCTATCCTTAAGACTCAACCAACCAACCCATAATGTGACCTTACGACTCGTAGGTCCCAGTCGTAATCAACACAGAACCCATTTGGGGTGTATACTGGACACCCTATGACTTACACCTCACGACTCGTAACATATCCTTATGGCTCATAGTGATCCATTTATACTCAGAGCATAATCATGCCAAAAACTTATATGATTTGGTTATGACTCATCCCAATGAGTTTTCAAGACATCTTACAACTCCAGGGGTCCAGGCGTAACTAAGGCAGTGATTTCAAAGCGCAAGAAATTTTCAAGGACCAAAATTTAGAGTGTTTATTGGGCTAACTGTCCTGGCATATAATTTTTTGGCTTATGTTGTGTTGCTAAAAGGATAGGTTGTGCTGTATAAATATTGGTTGAAGATGTTGAGAATGATGATCTGATTGTATGGGTTTGTCATCATAAAAAAAAAGAGAAAATTGTTAAGTCCTTAGTTTTGATGATTGACAAATTCATAGATTCGGACTTGTTCCCTGATGATTTTTTTATGATGACAAAGGCCTTTGCAGATTATGGAACAAGTTGGACTCACCTATCGCTGTCACAATCAACTTTCCAGTTGACACATAGTTCAAAAGTTGGTGAAAAGTTGTTGCCACCTTTTTGCCTTAACCAATGAGAATGCTTCTAGGTTTTCTTGTGTTACAACATATAATGCTCATCTTCCTCAACAAGAAAAGTAACACTTTCATTTACTCACAATTAAAGATCTTTCTGAAGTGGAGCAGCACTGCAATCAAAGGCTGAAATTGTAACAAGGAACCTGTTGTTCATCGAGTTGATTTTTACTTCCTCGTTATAGTCGAGTCTTTATA
>JAPEIP010005802.1:0-21509 GCA_026120095.1 Capsicum chinense
ATGATGACTCCATGTCATACCAAAATTCCAGTTCAAAATTGTCCTTTCCAGTGGCACAACGCAATAGAACCACATCGTGCCATTGGAAAAAATGAGGAATTTCCTTTTTCCAGTGGCTCGACGTGATAGTACTACATCGTGTTGGGTGTCAAAATCAGGATTTCCAGAATCTGGTTTTGTGTTTTAATTTTCCCAAGGGATTTTAAGACTTTTTCCTTCACATTATTTATTCCAAACACGGGATTTAAGTCCCTAAATACCACTTTTACATCAATTTTAACAATTTTCCCCAAATTGAAATCACTCTATCTCAAAAGAATAAACCACTACCTTCAAAATTCAAGATCAAATCTCCTGAAATTCACCATTAACTCTCACAAATTCATCAACCCAGGTTTGTTAAGTTTTCATCCATGGATTCCTTTCACCCATGGAGTGCAAGTATCCTCTTTTAAATCTAAAGTTGTGATCTTTACAAGTTATTGTGATTTTCAATCATGATTTTAACCATGAACTCCCATGAATTGAAATTCTATACCATGTTTACATGAAATTATTGTTGTTTATCAAACCCCTCAGGTTCTATTGTTGTTATTCACTGATATAAATAGATGATAAAAGCTTTCATGTTATATCCCCCAAGCTTAAGTAATCTTTTACTATTATTTCTATTGAGTCCTGGGGGTTATGAATAATCAAAAACATATCTATTTACCTAGTCTCAATATCTTCAGAATAGTTTTAGAATATGTTATAAGCATTATCAGTTCAATCAGTCATCAGAATCAGTTAAACTTAGAACAAGCATATATTTAAGTTAACCTTACTTTACTATTATTGCTAGTTTTTTATAGCCTTAGTTAAGAAAGAAATTCATTCATCCTAATCCTACTACTCTCACTCCGTGCCCAATAACCTCTTATTCGATCTATAAGAAAGAGGCAGACTATCATCTGATATCTATTTCTTGCCCCACAGATGGGCTGACTTTTCAAAAGGCTAGAACATGGAGGAAGAGAAGGCTTCAGCATTCCAAGTCCATTCAGTTGGGAGTAGGATTTAGCACCGAACGAGTGTAGGGATGGCGGCTTCCCCGTCAGATAGGCATAGTCTTTAGTAGCAGTCCCTGTACTCTAGAACTATGTAGCAAACGTAGCATATGAAGAGTCTCCCAACAAATTATGCTTGACTACCTTGCAGGGGTCACCCATCAGTTTAGCCATGAAACCGTTACTTCTATTTGATATTTCATCAGTATAGTAGATCCACACAACCAGCGTTAATACCATTGCATAGTACTAACACCCTTCTAACTAGGATTACAGGTTTGACTGCAATTAACTCAGATTAGGGCATGTCAGTTAGATGATATCCCCTAAAGTTTCAATTAAGTAATCAGTTCAGTAATTCAGTTTTATATGCTTTACCATAGCATACAGATCTCAGTGATTCAGTTATCATATTTTAGTACATTAGTATTTACAGATTTTATGTAGAACATGTAACGTGATTGCTCATGTATCCTTAGTACTTACTTATTTCATACATCCTCAGTATTTACGAATTTCACGTATGATTACTATCTACAGATTTCATGGACTCTATTTAGTACTTCATCTTATATATATATATATATATTTCTACAGTTATTATTTATGTTCATAAAACCATGCATATGAGCCTACCTCATTTAGCATACCAGTACATTCAAAGTAATGTTCTCAAACTCTTTTCTTGCACTATGATATATCATATCATGGGTTTGAACACTTAGTTCCCTGATCGCACATAGATTTGCAAGACTATCAGCCATACCAGTGTTGAGTGTAGAGGTTTTTTAGACTAATTCAGACAGTAAGTAAGTTTCTCATATTTTTGTAGACATTGTCAAACGTGTTATCAGTATTATCAATTATGAATTATAGATTTCATCTGATTTATGGCATAAAACCTTAAGGCATTTCTCAGTTAAATTCCATATATGTTATGACATTATCAGTTTTACTCAATGCTCATAGAAGGTACAAGCTCATGGGTTAGTTTGTGGTCTGTCAAGACTGTAAGCACTGTATGGCACCCAAGGTTTCCTCTCGGGGTGTTACAAAATTGGTATCATAGCCTAACATTTTAAAGTTTTCTAGGAATTCTTAAAGCTGCGTAAAGTAGAGTCTTATGCATGGGTATGAAGTGCCCCACACTTATAGAAAAAAGGATACTAGGCGTTTAGGAAAAGTTTCCCTTCTTTCAGTGTTCATCTCATGCGGCTGAGCGTGAGCTCAATTTAAAATCTCTGTCTAATCTATTCTTCCATCCATTTACAAAACATGTCTCCCAAAAAGACAAATGAAAGAAGAAACTTAAACCAAGTAGTACCTCTGCCCATTTAGGAAGATCCCCTAAATGAGCATATTTCTCATGCAGAGTTCAGGCCTTCATTCACTACTCTAGCCCATTCTATAGTGTCTCAGATTACTTAGCCAACCACTGTTTTGACCAACCCTGCAGCCAATACTTTTCCAGCTAAGATTAGAGTTTTCATCTGAATGAATCCTCCTCTATTTTTAGGATCCAAATCTGAATAGGATCTATAGGAGTTCTTAGACATGGTGCAACAGGTAACAAATATTACGGGGGCAACTACTAGTGAGAGTGATTAGTTAGCCACCTATTAGTTGAAAGATATGGATCATACATTATTTAAGCAGTGGAAGGTAGATAGAGGTGCAGATGCATGGCCTATAGAATGGAAAGAGTTTTGCTACAATTTTCTTAGCTAGATTCTTCTCGTTGGAGCTGATGTAATACCTGTGCTTATTCCTAGCTAGAAATCATCTCAAGGATGCTAGTGCTTTCTTTGAAATACAAATATATTTTGTACCCATGGTATTTTTGAGATTTCTACTTTCTATCTCGTGGGAAATTGAGTTAGCTTTCTAACGATACCAATTTCATCCAAATTCGACACCAGACGAGGAAGTTATGGAAGTTTTACTCAGATCAAACCAAAATGCATAGGTGTGATATCCAAGTTGACGGACTGCCAAACAAGCGACGGAACGCCACTTTGACCATCACAACCAAGGCAGTAGGGCCACGTTCTGGATAAGGATTAACGAATGATTTGATGGACCGTTATATTTTTGATGGACCATTATCCAAGCCGTCAACTCTTATCAAGTAAAACCCATTTTTTGTCCACGTATGACGGTCAAAATGATGGACCATCAAGTTCCTGACAGGCCGTCAGTTGGGTTGTCACACGCCACTTTCAGATAACTTGCAGGCCATTTTATTAGGGGTATGTTGGTCACATACCACTCGCCTATATATACCCAGATGAGTCTGAATTTAGCAATTTATCTTATTATATTTCACAAATAAAAACTAAAGTTTCTCTCTAAATTTAATCTCCAAGAAGAAGACCCAATCTTCTTCAAAAACCAAAGGATTTCAAATCCTTCAGGTTCAGAAACATCAAGTACCTTGAGTAAGGTATGTGTAGTGTTCATCAAGAACCATGTTTTCAATATTATTTTGTGATTGTCTTGTTGTGATATGAGCATGTACATGTTGATGATTGTTGTTTAAATTTCAAGATGATATATAGAGGTGATTTAACGAAGTATATGTGTTTGTTAGTTGAAACCCCTGATTTTTATATGGCTTAATATGTTGAAATTCATGAACACACTTAAGATAAAAGAATGAATGCAATGTGTTTGATAATATGCCTAGATGACAGAATTCATGTCCCATGATTTAGTAGTGCTTAAATGACAAGTCCATGCTTTATGCTTTATGATTTCCCATGAATTCCATGTGAGTGATATGCATTGTTGTTATGATATGGATTGACCATGCTATTGAAGCTATGAAAGTATATACATATTGTATGAATTTCCCTTACATGTATAAGATGTAGAGAACTATGCTTAGTGTGAAATCCCCTACTCATGATATGGTAAATTATGGAATCTACTCTTACAATCAAGTCATTCATGTGTGTTAGTTTCCTTTCATTTAGTCCTAGGGGTACTTGTACCCAAAAAATTTAGCTATGTGTCTAGAGCCATGTCATGTTTTCTCGATAATCTCAGTCAAGTCATGATCTATTGAACTCAGTCGAGCATCTGACTCAGAAAACGTCAGAAATCTCATTATCTTCGTTAATTCTCAAATAGTAGCTCTAATCCATCAGTTAACGAAAGTAAGTTACTTAGTCCATGTACCATCAGTTAAATCATTTTTACTCTCTTTAGATAGGAGTAGAAGTTAGCACCGAATGAACCCAAGGATGGGAACTCACCTGTCAGTTTAGAGTGTGATTCTTAGTAATCATCCTTGTGTTCTAGAACTACGTAGCTAGTGTAGGTTGAGATATCGAACCTATTATATTAGGGTTAATTAGGTGGCTTAATCTATTAGTTTAGGGTTCCCACCGTTACTAGCTAAGGGTCACTCCTAGCTGTCCTTACAAGTGGTGTTGTATTGACACCCTTCCATTCGGGGAATAGATTGGATCCCAACTTAGCTATATGCATTATTGGTGTATGTCATTCAAACAAATACCACCCACAGTTTCAGTACCAGTCTCAGTAAAATAACTCAGATAGTTCTATAAGATTCAGGACTGTCAGATATCGGAACGCAGATAGTTCCATTAGTTTCAGGAATGTTAGACACAGTCATCTATGTTATCAGAATTTTAGTATTTATCAAGCTAGATATCATTAGATCATGTATTGGTGACTAGATCTAGATATCACATAATCATGATCTCAGTTACTATGTATGCATGTTTGCACTTTTACATTCATATCAGTCATTCAGTTAGCATCATTCATGCGTGTAAACCCTTTTGCATTTAGCCTACCTCACTCATATACTCAGTACTCTCTATTGTACTGATGCATTTGCGCTATGGTTCTTTCTTTAACGTTACACCATAGGTTCACAGATACGAGCTCCAGATCGGCAGTAGCAGTAGGATTCCAGTCACAGAGTTGTAGTGAGTCCTCTTACATTTGAGGATGATATTATTTATTTGATTTATTAATTCAGTTCAGTTTTGTTAGATAGAGTAAGTTGGAGATATGTTCCTTCAACTCTTTATTCAAATAGTATTTAGAGACTTTCAGATTTAGCTCAGATTTGATTCAGATTTTAGTTGTTTTGGGTATTTGTTACCCCATATGGATGTTATGATTTGTCAGATATTCTATTCAGTTGAACCTTATGTCCTATTGTTCATGTTTTCCACATTATTACATCATATACCGCACTGTACAAGTACATAGATCAATCATGGGTTAGCTTGTGGTCCTTCGGGGTCATCGGCACCATGTAGCAATCCAGTTTAGAAAACTGGGGCATTAAAAACTTTGTATCAAAGCCTAGGGTTCAATAGAGTTCAAAGAAGTCTGAAAGTCGTATCTAGTAGAGCCTTGTGCATGGGTGTGTTGCACGCCACATTTATGTAAAAGAGGATATAAGATGTTTTACAAATAGTTTCCCTTCTTTCAGTATTAATATCATGATAGTGATCATAATCTCAAGTGAGACTCTCAGTCTAAACCGTTCTTCTCTTATTTTAGAATATTCCTCAAAAGAGAAGAAACCAGCCAACTCCTCAGCCTGAAGATCCTTTGGGAAAATATGTTTCTCATGTATATTTTAGGGCTGCATTCACCACACTCTCTCAGTCTGTGGCTGCCCAAACTGAATAGCCACTAGTTATTCCAACCAATCAGTGGCCAACTCAGCAGATCTAGGATTCGAGACTTCACCCGAATGAACCCTCCATCTTTCTTTAGGTCTAATTCTGATAAAGACCCTCAAGAATTCATTGACTAAGTACAGAAGGTCATACACATCATGGGAGTTACTTTTTATCAGAGTGTCGAGTCTGCCACATACCACTTACAAGATATTTCTCATACTTGGTACAAACAGTTGAAGTCTGAGAGGTTAGAGGATGCAGGTCCTATAGAGTGGGAGGAATTTTTCACGACTTTCTTAGACAGGTTCATTCCCCAAGAGCTTAGGGAGGAAAAAGTTCTAGAGTTCATCAACCTCGGGCAGGGAAATATGGCAGTTAAGGAGTATTCTCTTATATTTACTCAGCTAGCCAGATATGTCCCTCATGTTATTGCAGACAACAGGGCTAAGATGAGCAAGTTTGTGTTAGGGGTGAATGATAGTGTGGTAAATAAGTGTAGGTTTGCGATGCTGAATAGTGATATGACTTTAGCCAGGCTCATGACTCATGCTCAACAAATAGAGGAGCAAAAGATTAGGACTAAGGAGAGGAACAACAACAGAGAAAGGTCAGGCAGTTTCAGTTTTTCTCAACCAAAATCAGAAAGAGAAAACCGTTCGCAATTTCATCATAATCTAGCAATTCGATCTCCTTCCACTGCCAGTGCCCCACTGCCAAAATTCAAAGACAGCAACAGAGATCGAGCACCAGGCTTTAAGTCTCAATACAGTGTCAGTAGTGCCTAAACTAATCCCCTGTGTCTGAATTATGGGAAGAACCACAAGGGTACCTATAGAGTCTGTAGCGATATTTGTTTTGGTTGTGGAAAGCCAGGCCACAAGATTAGAGAGTGTCCACAGTCAGTTCTACAGGGTCAGCAGAATTGCTCCACAGCCCAGTCCAATCGCCCAAATAGCTAGGGTGCCGCATGCAGTGCTACTAGTGGGCAACGCCCAAATAGACTCTATGCTCTTTAGACTCGATGTACGTTACATATTTCCATGTTCATGTTTACGGCTTCCTAGATCTAGGTGCATCCTTGTCTTTTGTTACTCCTTATATAGCAGGCAATTTTTGAATCAGTCCTGACATTTTAGCAGATCCCTTTTTAGTATCTACCCTAGTGGGTAAAATCATCATAGTTCAGTGGGTATACAGGCACTGCTCGGTTATGATATTTTAGAAAGCCATGTCAGTAGATTTAGTTGAGTTAGAGACGACTGATTTTGTTATTATTCTCGACATGGATTGGCTTCATTCCTGCTATGCCAAGTCGACTACAGAATTAGCGTAATTTAGTTTTAGTTCTTGAATGAACCCGTCCTAGAGTGGAAGGGTAGTACTTTATCTTGTAAGGGTCAGCTTATTTCCAACCTTTGGTTAAATAAAATAATTTCTAAGGGGTATGTGCATCATCTCGCGCATATTAATTATTCCAGTTTTGAACCTCCTAGTCTTGAAGCAGTCTGAGTTGTAAATGAGTATTCAGACATATTTCCCAAAGATCTTCCAGGTTTTCCTCGCAAAAGGGAAATAGACTTCGGCATTGATCTTTTTTCTAATACTCAACCTATTTCTATTTCTCCATACAGAATGGCTCTAGTAGAACTCAAGGAACCAAAAGATATGTTGAAATATCTCTTAGATAAGGGATTTATTAGTCCTAGTGTATTCCCATGGGGTGCACCAGTCTTATTCGTGCACAAGAAAAAAGGTTCTCTCAGGATTTGTATTGATTACCATCATCTCAACAAAGTTATGGTCAAGAACAAGTATCCTCTTCCCAGAATAGATGACTTTTTTGAAAAACTTAAGGGTACCAGTTATTTCTCCAAAATAGACCTCAGATCAGGCTACCATTAGCTCAGACTTAGAGAATGTGACAACCTAAAGATAGCTTACTGTACTCGGTATGGTCACTTTGAGTTTCTAGTTATGTCCTTCGGTCTTACTAATGCCCCAGCCGCTTTCATGGACTTGATGAACCATGTGTTCAAGAAGTACTTAGACATGTTCGTCATAGTCTTCATAGATGATATCCTTGTCTATTCCTACACAGAGCGTGATTATTCAGAGCATCTCAGGATTGTTCTTCAGACTCTTAGAGATCACTAGCTATTCACCAAATTCAGTAAGTGCAAGTTATGGATAAGATCAATAGCATTCCTTTGCCATATTATTTTCAGTGATGCCATTTGAGTAGATCTTTAGAAGATCGAAGCGGTAAGAACCTGGCCTCTCCTGTTCTCTTCATCAGATCTCATGAGTTTCTTTTGATTGGCTGGCTATTATAGATGTTTTGTCGAGGGATTTTCTTTTATTTCATCCCCCATGTCTTGATTGACTCAGAAGAAGGTCAAGTTTTAGTGGTCAGATCCTTATGAGAAGAGTTTTCAAGAGTTGAAGACTCGACACACGTCAACTCTAGCTCTGTTGAGTTGAAGAGTTGAAGAATCGACTCACCCAAACTAGGTGTTTAATTAGTCGAGTAATCAGAGGGTAGTTTATGTGTTTAGAGTACTTCAAAGTTATATCTAGTTTTCGAGGTGATAGAAAAACAAGACAAGGATCCTATCCTTGTCAAGCTAAAAAAATTAGTTCAGAATTAGAGAGTAGAGGTTTTCTCCTAAGGAGGAAATGAGGTTTTTCATTGTGAAGATCATCTATGCGTTCCAGTGTAGATGACTTAAAGCAGCAGATTTTTGTAGAAACTCTATTCATACAGTGGCCACTAAGATATACCGCGACCTACTGGAAATCTATTGGTGCAGTAGGATGAAGAGAGATGTTGCATAGTTTGTGGCTAAGTGCTCTATATGTTAGAAATTTAAGATAGAGCATCAGAAGCTTGGTGGACCCATGCAGGAGTTCACCATTCCTACTTGGAAGTAGGAAGAAGTGAACATGAACTTTGTGATAGGTTTGCCTCAAACTCGCTATCAGCAGAATTCAGTTTAGGTATTTGAAGATAGAATAACAAAGTCAACTCATTTCCTTCCATTCTATACCTCTTATTTAGCCAAGGATTACGCAAAACTCTATATCAAGGAGTTGGTCCGATTACATAGTTCCATTATCTATTATTTTAGACAGAGGTACCCAGTTCACCTTTCACTTCTGGAAAGCATTCCAAAAGGATCTTGGTACCCTAGTCCATCTCAATACAACCTTTCATCCTCAGATAGATGGTCAAGCAGAAAGGACCATTTAGACTCTTAAAGATATGCTAAGGGAATGTGCAATTGATTTTAAAGGAAGTTGGGTTGATCAGTTGACTTTGATTGAGTTTTCATAGAACAATAGCTATCATTGCAGTGTTAAAATGGCTCTATTCAAAGCTCTCTATGGAAGGAGGTGTATATCTCCAATGTGTTGGTTTGAAGTTAGTGAGGCCTCAATCATAGGTCCTGAATTGGTTTTAGTTGCCTTAGAGAAAGTTTGGTTGATAAGAGTGACCCCGGGCTGCTCAGAGCTGACAAAAGTCTTATGCTAATGTTCTTAGAAAGGATCTTTAGTTTGAGGTCAATTACTATGTCTATCTCCAGATCTCTCGCACAAAGGGAGTGAAGAGGTTCGGCAAGAAAGGGAAACTTAGTCCCCGCTGTATCGATCCCTTTTGTATTCTCAATCATTTAGGCAAGGTAGCATATGAGCTCGAATTGCCTTTAGATTTAGCCTCAGTTCATCTGGTCTTCCATGTATCCTAACTTAAGAAGTTCGTAGGTGACCTAGCAGTGTAGTCCCTGTTCAGAGCTTTGATGTTTAGAATAGTCTCTCTTATGAAGAGATTCCAGTTGAAATCTTAGACTATCAGACACTTCGATTGAGGAACAAAGAGGTCCCTCTAGTTAAGGTTCTTTGGCAAAATTAGTCCGTTGAGGGAGCTACTTGGGAAGAAAAAGCAGATATGCATACCAAGTATCCTTACCTCTTCTCTGCCGATTCAGATCAAGCTGAAGGTAATATTTTACCTTAAGCTTACTCAGTTTCATAGTCACGTTCCCATTATAAATGAGGTATCTACTACTATTTCATACTCTGTCATGCATTCATGTATTAGTTCAATTATAAAATCATTCATCAGCTATGCATTCTCATCTTGAGAAACTCAGTTTATCAAAACACTCAGTCACGCATTCATGTACGAGTTAGCCATGCATCAGATGTTCATGAGTTCAGTATATTAAGCATATTAGTCATGAAGTTATGTCTCAGTCACTCATGTTTATTTCATGTTCATTTATTATTTTACCTCTTAGTCAGTCTCATTCGAGGACGAATGTTCTCAAAGGGGAGATATTGTAGTACCGATGCTTATTCGTAGAAAGAAATCATCTCAAGGATGCTAGTACTTTCTTTGAAATACAAATCTATATTTTTACCTATGCTATTTTTGAGATTTCTACTTTTTATCACGTGGAAAATTGAGTTAGCTTTCTAACGATACCAATTTTGTCCAAATCTGACAACAGATGAGGAAGTTATGGATGTTTTACTCAGAACTGACCGAAACACCCAGGCGCGACGTCCAAGTTGATGGACCTCCATATAAGTGATGGACCGCCAATTTGACCATCACAGCTAAGGCAGTATGGCCACGTTCTAGATAAGTATTGATGGACAAGTGGATGGACCGTCAGATTTTTAACGGGCCATCAACTCTTTTCAAGTGAACCCTATTTTCTAGTCCACATATGAAAGTCGAAATGACGAACTATCAAGTTCCTGATGGACCGTCAGTCAAGTCGTCACACATCAAATTTTGATTACTTCTAGGCCATTTTAATGGGGGTATTTTGGTCACTTACCACTTACGTATATATACCCTGATGAGTTCGAATTCAGCCATTTTGCTCATTATTATTTCACAAACAAAAATTAGGGTTTCTCTCTAAATTTAATCTCCAAGAACAAGACCCAATCTTCTTCAAAAATCAAACGATTTCAAATCCATCAAGTTTAAAAACATCGAGAACCTTTATTCAGGTATGTGTAGTGTTTATCTATGGATCCATTTTGTTCATAGAGCTTAAGAACCATGTTTTAAACACTATTTAATGATTGTCTTGTTGTTATATGAGCATGTACATGTTGATGATTGTTGTTTAAGTTTCAAGATGATATCTAAAGGTGATTTCATAAAGTATATGTGTTTGTTAGTTGAAACCCATTATCATTATATGGCTTAATATGGTGAAATTTATGAACACACTTAAGATAAAAGAGTGTAAGCAAGTGTTTGATAATATACCTAGATGATATAATTCATGTCCCATGATTTAATAGTGCTTAAATGACAAGTCTATGCTCTATGCTTTACGATTTCCCATGAATTTCATGTGAGTTATATGCATTTTTGTTATGATATGGGTTGACTATGATATTGAAGCTATGCAAGCATATACATGTTGTATGAATTTCCCTTCCATGTATAAGATGTAGAGAACTATGTTTATTGTGAAATCCCCTATTAATGATATGGTAAATTTTGGACTCTACTCTTACGATCAAGTCAGCCATGTGTGTTAGTTTCCTTACATTGAGTCCTGGGGGTACGTGTATTTAAAAAATATAGTTGTGTGCCTAGAGCCATGTCATGTTATCATGATAATATCAGTCAACTCATGATCTATAGAACTCAGTTGGGCATGTGAATAAAGAAACCTCAAAAATCTCATGATCTAAGTTAATTCTCAAATAGTAGCACTAATCCATAAGTCAACAGAAGTCAGTTACTCAGTCCATGTACCATCAGTTAAATCACATTCAGTCTCTACAGATGGGTGTAGTAGTTACCACTGAGTAAACCCAAGGATGGGAACTCACCTGTCAGTTTAGGGTGTGATTCTTAGTAATCATCCTTGTGTTCCAGAACTACATAGCCAACATAGGTTGAGACATCTTCATCTGTCAGATTAGGGTTAATGAGGTGGCTTAATTCATCAGTTAAGGGTTCACACCATTCTCATTTTGAGTGCCTGCCAGCTAAGGGACACTCACAATTGTTAGTACCAGTGGTCCAGTATTGACACCTTTCTAGTCGGGGCAGAGATTATTCCCCAAACTTACCTATATGCGCTATTGGGGCATGTTGGTCAAATAACTACCTCCCACAGTTTCAGTTCGAGTCTTAGTTAAAGAAATCAGATAGTTCCATTTGATTTAAGACTGTCAGATACAGTCAATTGAGTTATAGAACAGAACACAAATAGTTCCATTAGATTCAGGATTATCAGACACAGTCATCTACATTATTAGTATTTCAGTATTTGTCATGCTAGATATTTGTAGGTCATGTATTAGTGTCCATATGTAGATATCTCGTAATCACAATCTCAATTACTCCGTATGCAGGTTTGTACTCTTACATTCATATCAGTCGTTCAGTTACATAATTTATGCATGTAAACCCTTTTGCATTTAGCCTACCTCACTCTTATACTCAGTACTCCCAATTATACTAACGCATTTGTGCTATAGTGCTTTCCTTCATGTTACACCATAGGTTCACAGATACGAGCTCTAGATTAGTAGTAGCAGCAGCATTCCAGTCGCTGAGTTTCAGTGGGTCCTCATCAAAACGATGATGATATTATTTATTTCATGTATTAATTTAGTTCAGTTTTGCTAGAGGGAGTTGGAGACATATTCCTTCAACTACTTATTCACACAGTATTTAGAGGCTTTTAGATTTAACTCAGATTTGATGTAGATTTCAGTTATTTTGGGTATTCTTTACCCCATATGGATGTTATGATTTGTCAGATATTTTATGCAGTTGAACCTTATGGCCTATTGTTCATATTTTATGCATTGTAACATCATATATTATAGTGTACAGGTACAGATATCAGTCATGAGTTAGCTTGTGGTCCTTCAGGGCACCGTGTTTTGATCTAGTTTAGAAAACTAAGGCATTACAACTGAGGGATGCCAAGGTGTTAGAGATTATTAACTTAAGGTAGGGCAACATATGTGTGAAGGAGTATTCCCCCAATTTTACTTAGTTAGGTAGTTATGCTCCTCATGTGGCAGCTAACAGTAGGTATAAGATAAGCAAGTATGTGTCTTGTATGTCGGACACTATGGTCAAGAAATGTAGGACTGCAATGCATATTAAGGTGATGGATTTGTCTAGGTTGATGGTCCATGCTCAACAGACTGAGGAGTATAAACTAAGGATAGAGAGAGGGAGAACAAGAGGGCTAAAATGGGTTGCTTTAGTTTCAATCATCCAAGGTCAGAAGGTGGTAACCATACTTAGTTCTATCAGAAATATTCAGTCCTACCTTTATCTTCAGCTAGTGACACAGTACACAAGTTCATAAATGAGAATTGGGATAGGGCGCCAGGCTCTAAGTCGCAGGGTAGTGTTTTTAGTGCCCATAACAATTTTATTTGCTTGAAATTTTGTAGAAACCATCAGGGTGAGTACAAATCTAGTAGTGATGTGTACTTTTGGTATGGCAAGATAGGCGATCGAATTTAGAAGTATTTTGTAGATTATCAAAAAGGTAGGGATTTATACCAATAGGGCCAGTCCCATCAGTCATCAGTTCTATTCGGTCGCCCGACTCAGTAGAGTGTCGCTTCCAGTGCTACTAGTGGTCAGCGTGTAAATAGATTGTATGTCGTTCAGTCCCTACAGTATTAGAAAAAATCTCCTGACGTAGTTACTGGTTCATTACAGGTCTTTCATTTATATGTTTATGCTTTATTAGACCTTGGAGCTTCTCTTTCTTTTGTAATCCCTTATATATCCATCAACTTTGAAATCAGTCCCAAAATCCTAGCGGAGTCTTTTTTCAGTCTCTACCCAACTAGGTGTCTCTATTGTAGCCGGGTAGGCATACATAAACTGTTCGGTCACAATATCTCAGAAAGTCACTTAAGTAGAACTTATGGAGATAGAGATGACGAATTTTGACGTCATTCTCGACGTAGTTTGGATCTACTCATTCTATCATTCAGTTGATTATAGAAATAGAATAGTTCATGTTCAGTTTCCAAATGAACCAGTCCTTAAATAGAGAGGTAGTACTACAGCTTCAAGGGGTCATCTTATTTCATACCTTACAGCAAAAAAAAATGATATCCAAGGGGTGTATTTTTCATCTTGTCTGATTCAAAGACTCTAATTCCGAGACTAATACTCTTGATTTAGTTTTAGTAGTTAGAAAATTTCCAGATGTGTTCCCTGAAGATCTTCCCAAAGTTCCTCCCGTTAGGGAAATTGTCTTTGGAATAGACGTTCTTCGAGATACTCAGCCTATCTCTATACCACCATACAAAATCACTCTAGACGAACTTAAGGAATTGAAGCAATAGTTGAAAGATCTCTTAGATAAGGGATTAATCAAGCCCAGTGTTTCCCCGTAGGGTGCACCATTCCTATTCATGCTTAAGATAGACGGTTTTCGTAGAATATGTATTGACTACCATTAGTTGAGTAAAGTCACATTAAAAAACAAGTACCCAATTGCCAAAATTGGTGACTGATTGACCAATTTTAGGGTGCCAATTATTTTTATAAGATAGACCTCATATCTGGCTATCATCAGCTCAGAGTTAGGGAATGTGACATGTCAAAAATAACTTTTTGAACTCGGTATGGTCAATTCGAGTATATAGTCATGTCCTTCGATCTTACAAATGCCCCAACAACCTTTATTAACTTGATGAAGCAAGTGTTCAAGTAGTACTTAGACATGTTCATCATAGTCTTCATTGATGACATTCTTTTCTACTTTCTTAATGAAAATGATAATGCAGACCACCTCAAAATAGTATTATAGACTCTTAGAGCCCATTAATTATTCGATAAATTAAGTAAGTGTGAATTATAGCTAAGATCAATAGCTTTGGGCATATTATTTTTAGTGATGGTATTAGAGTTGATCCTTAAATGATTAAGGTAGTGAGAAACTAGCCTAGACCCATCTCTCTTTCAGATATGAGGAGTTTTTTGGTTTCTGCTAGCTATTATAGACGTTTTGTTAAAGGATTTTCATATATTACATCTCCCATGCCATATTGACTTTGAAGAAAGTTAAGTTTTAGTAGTCAAATTCTTGTGATAAGAGTTTTCACGAGACTCGACTAACTACAACCCTAGTTTTGACATTGCAAAACAGTTCAGAGGGGTTTATTAAGTACTGTGATGCCTCTAGAGTTAGGTTGGGATGTATTTTGATACAGAGGGGTAAGGTTGTGGCCTATGACTCTAGACAACTTAAGCCCCATGAAATGACTTACCCTACACATGATCTTGAGTTAGAAACTATTGTGTTTGCATTAAATATTTGGAGACACGAAAGCTTGCAGTATGTTTTTTCATGGAACGATTTCAATCTGCATCAGAGAAGTCAATTAGAATTATTGAAAGATTATGACATGAGTGTTTTGTATCACTCAGGCAGGGACAATGTAGTGGCAGATTCCCCATGTAGATTTTATATGGGTAGTGTTTCTTATATCGAGGGAGATAAGAGAAAGTTAGTAGAGAAAGTTTATCATCTTGGCATATTAGGTTTTCATTTTTTTTATTTAGCTGAGGGTAGTGTGTGGGTTTAGAATAATTTAGAATCTTCTTTGGTTGCTGAAGTGAAAGAAAAGTAAGATAGGAATCCTAGTCTAGTAAAGCTGAAGGAGTCAGTTAGAGATCAAAAAGTAGAGGTTTGCTCCTAAGGATGAGATGGTGTATTACATTGCCAGGGTAGAATGTGTGTGTCATGTGTTGATGAGTTAAGATAACAAATTCTTGCAAAAGCACATGGTGTACGTTACTCGATCCATCTAGGGGTGACGAAGAAGTACTGCGATCTATGGGAAATCTATTGGTTGAGTTAGATGAAGATAGATATCATAGATTTTATAGCTAAGTGCTTCATATATCAACAGGTTAAGATTGAACATTAGAAGCCTAGTGGTTCTATATAGGAGTTCAGTATTCTCACTTGGAAATGGGAGAAAGTGAACATAGATTTTGTGATAGTTTCCCTTGTACTTATCAACAACATGAATTAATTTGGGTCATTATGGATAAAATGACCAAATCAGCCCATTTTTTACCAGTCCATACTTCTTATTCTATCGATGACTATGCCAAGCTCTATCTTAGAGAGTTGGTTAGGTTGTACCATTTTCTGTTATCTATCATCTCAGATAGAGGCATTCAGATTACCTCTATCTTTTGGAAACCTATTTAGAAGGGTCGTAGTACCCAAGTTCACCATAGTACAAACTTCGACCCTCAGAAAGATGGTCAAGCATAAAGGAATGTTAAGACCCTTAAGGATATGATAAGAGCGTGTGGCGTTAACTTTAAGGAAAGTTGGTATGATCACTTGCCTTTGATCGTGTTCGTGTATAATAACAACTATCATTCTAGTATTCAGAAGGCTCCGTTTGAGGCTCTATATAGAAGGAGATATAGATCTCTGATTGGTTGGTTTAGAATATGAAAAACTATGCTAGTAGGGCCTGCCTTGGTATTTGATACCTTAGAGAAAGTTTAGATGATCAAGGTGAAGCTTAAGGCAGTCCAGAGCCGACAAAAATCATATGCAGATATGAGTAGGAAAGATCTTGAGTTAGATATTAGTGATTTGATATGTTTGAAGTTCTCTCCCATGAGGGGTGTGAATTGATTTGGTGTGCAGGGAAAGCTTAGTCCCTAATATATTGGCCCTTTCAGACTTTTGAGTCACTTTGGAAAGATGGCTTATGAGCTTGAGTTGCATTCAGACTTAGCATCAGTACACCCAATATTCCATATCACTTTGTTCAAGAACTGTATTGGTGACCCATCTGTAGTTGTTCCCTTAGAAATCCTAGATGTTCAGAACTTTCTTTCCTATGAGGAAATTCTAGTCAAAATTCTTGATGGATGAATTCATAGACTAAAAAACAAAGAAGTTTACATAGTCAAAGTTCTTTGGCGGAATTAGTCCGTTGAGAGAGGCACTTAAGAAGCAGAAGAATATATGCAGACCAAGTACCCTTATCATTTCTCTGCAAACTCAAACTCAGCTTAAGGTAACAACCTTTATAGAATTTCTCTTTTCCATGCTTAGTTTCATCTGTATATCATTCTCATGCCAGTTATGCATTCATAGAACTAGTTTAGTAATGAATAATGTTTTAGACTCAATCATGTACTCATGTTTTCATCACTTATATTCAGCATGTAATTTCAGTTCCTTAGTGTTTTCATCTTAACAAGTTTCATTCGAGGATGAATGTTCTCAAGGGGAAGATATTGTAATACATCAAAAATCCAAACCAATGTTAGAGTCATATTCCTAGCTCATGCAAAGTATCTTATAGTCACTTGGTTGTTTTATTAGTTAGTTTGATATATATTAGGCTCTCGAATAACTCCTAGCTATTAGATGAATTAAAATAACCTTTACCGATTGAAATTTTAATAAGAATGTTTCCTTAGTCAAATTCAAACAATCATATCACTTGCTCTACTCAGAATTTTCCAACTCAAGACCCACCAAGTTGTGGGAAATTGAATTAGCTTTCCAACGATATCAATTTCGCTCAAATCCGATACTCGGGTGAGAAGTTATGACACTTTTAGAGAATGCAGTAGCTTAATACGAGTAGCACCGCATCATGGTGACCCAAAAAATGGCCTTCTAAGTTTTTCTCCTGTTACCAATGCTTTGATGAAGTACTCCTTCTTCGGTGATCTAAGATTGTTTCTTTCTAAGGTTTTTCATCACCATTGTTTTGACAAAATTTTCTCTTAGAGTTATCTGATTTTCACTCACGGTTGTTCTCAAGGGTGATATGGGCGGCCAGATCAGATTTCAGCTAGCGACACCATTCTTCTGGGAAATTTGATCATTATTTTTTCTTCTTATTTCTGCTTTCTGCTATCTTCTACTTTCTTTATAACCCTTTTCAGGGACTACAAGTCTAAATTTGGAACTTTGGGGGGACATCAATATTCCAGTGACCAATACATTTTTCCAGCTACTAATTACAGGGATGTAATACCAATAATAGGTTAAAGGCTGCAGCAAGTTTCAATGACAACTTTTACCAGCAACTTGCAGAAATTCAAAAAATAGATCAAAAGAGCATCCTTAAATATGTCTTATCCCAATATCAGGTGAACTCATTTCATTCTTCTCTAGTTTATTCCGATCTAGTTATTGGGTTTAGGCTTCCTGTCTTTTTTTCTATCCTAATTTCTCATCTGATTTTTCTTGATTGTTCCTGTGGGAATACTGATTTCGGTGTATCCATAATTTAGTAGTAGTTCTTTATTAGTATACCTATTTATGGTGGGTAGGATAGTGCCTATTGTTGCTTGTGCATCAACCCTTCCTGCTCATTTTATTTGTTTATTGAGCTATTTTTAGTCGTACCTTATTTCTCGTGGTGTTTTGTCTACTTTTTTTTATTTTTCTTCTATCATATCCTCTTGAGTAGTGTATGGGATGATAGATGGTGCTATAGGGTTATGTCATAGGTTGGGTTCGAGTCTAGGATCAGGTTCAGAGTTGGGGCAAGGGGCAGTAGGGCTAGGTAGGAAAAGGGTACTTCTAGGCTGAGAGTTGGATCCTGGAATATAGGAATGCTTCAAAGTAGGCCTATAGAGCTGGTGAAGATTTTTAGATAAAGAAAGGTTAGTATACCGTATGTATAGGAAACTAAATGGGTAGGCACTAAGGCAAAATATGTGGATAGATATAAGTTGTGGTACTCAGGTAGTGTAAGGTATAGGAATGGGGTAGGTATCTTAGTAGGTGACAAACAAAGAAAGCATGTGGTGGAGGTTAAGAGAGTCAGTGATAGGTTGATATCTATTAAGTTTGTCATTGGAGGGTTTTCGGTGAACGTTATTAGTGGATACGCTCTGTAAGTAGGTTTGGATAAGGATAAGAAGAAGGGATTTTGAGAGGTTCTCGATAAGTTGGTGAGGGGTGTCTTGAGCTCTAAGAAGATTTTCAAAGGTGGATACTTTAATGGGCATATTGGGTCTTTTTTGGGAGGCTATGATGATGTAGATGGTGGCTTTGGTCTTGGGAAGATTACTGAAGGAGGATATTATCTGTTGGATTTTTCTAGGGCTTTTATGTTATGGATAGCAAATTCGATCTTTTCAAAAAAAGAGGAGCACCTTATTACTTTTCATAGTTCGGTGTCCAATTCTCAGATTAACTTTTTTCTTCTTAGGAAGGGTTATGTATCTCTATGCAAGGAGAGTAAAGTCATACCTAGTGATAATCTTTCAACTTAATATAGGTTGTTGGTAATGGACTTGGTAATCAATCATGGCAGAAAGAAGAGAAGTATGGAGGCTTAATCCAGGATAAAGTAGGATAGCATGACTTTGGCTAGTGCTTTGGAGTTGGGGAAGAAGTTGAAGAGTAGGGGGCCCTTTGGAGGGTAGAGAGGATTTGGATTGTATGTTGGATAAAATTAGTAGTTGAATTAGGGAGACCGCCAGGGAGATACTGGGTGTATCGAGAGGTTAATCTGGCATGCATCAAGGGATTGGTGGTTGAACGAAGAGGTTAAGAGGAAGGTGGAGTTGAAGACGATGGACCATGCCAAGTAGGTTGAGAGCATGAATAATGAGGACAGACATACGAACAAGGAGGACTATGAGGTATATAGAAGAGAGGATAAGTTATGTGTAGTGGTGGCTAAGTCAGCAGCTTTTAAGAGCTTGTATACAGCTTTAGAAGAGAAAGGCAGGGATAAGAAGTTTTCTAGGCTTGCCAAGGCCACAAAGCAGATGGATTATGACCTTGACCAAGTGAACTGTATCAAGGGAGAGGATGGCAAAGTGTTGTTTCAGGATGCCCTCATTAGGAAGACGTAGCAGTCCTATTTTCATACATTTTTGAACAACGAGGGGGACAAAGGTTTTGTGTTCAGGGATTTGGAGAAATTTGAGAAGTGTCACGATTATGTTTATTGTAGGCGAATCGAGGTTTAGGAGATCAAGGAGGCGATTTACAGGATGCGTCCAGGTAGGTTAATAGGGCCTGATGAGATTCTAGTGGATTTTTTGAATTTCACCAGCGGGGTAGGTTTGGAGTAGTTGGCAAGGTTGTTTAACACCATTTTTTTGATGGTGAGGATGCCTAAAGCTTGTGGGTGGAGTACGATGATTCCATTATATACGAACAAGGGAGATATCCAGAGTTTCAACAACTATTGAGGTATTTAGCTGTTGGGTCATACTATGAAGTTTTGGGAAAAAGTGGTTGAGTTGCGACTGAAAAGAATTGTGACTAGATCTGAGAATCAGTTTGGTTTCATGCCTGGTCGTTCTACTACTGATGCCATTCATCTTTTAAGGAGATTAGTGGAGCAGTTTTAGGAGAAGACGAAGGATTTGCACATAGTGTTTATTGGTCTTGAGAAGGCATTTGATAGAGTACCTAGGAAGATTTTGTAGAGGTGCTTGGAGGATCGGGAGGTGCCCATGTCATACACTAGGTCGATTCAGGAAATGTATTATGGCATGAAGACTCGTGTGAGGAAGGTAGGCAAAGATTTGGAGACTTTTTTGGATCTTATAGGTTTGCACCAAGGATCGACTCTTAGACCTTTTTTATTTACCTTACTGATGGATGTTTTGACATGGCATATTCAAGGGGATGTGCGTTGGTGTATGTTATTTACTGATGCTATGGTTCTAATTGATGAAATTCAGAGAGGAGTCAATGATAAGTTAGAGATTTGGAGACAAACTCTAGAGTCTAAAGAATTCTAATTGAGCAGGACCAAGGCAGTGTACTTAGAGTGTAAGTTTAGCGATGTGTCGTAGGAGGTAGACGTGGTTGTGAAGTTGGACTCTCGGGCTATTCAGAAGAGAAAGAGTTTCAAGTATATGGGGTCTATGATTCAGGGCAATGGTGACATTGACGAGGATTTCGTGCATCATATTGGGGCAGTGTGTTTGAAATGGAGGCTCGATTTGGGAGTTTTATGTGATAAGAAGGTACCTTCAAAGATTAAAGGTAAGTTCTATAGAGTGACAGTCCGGCTGGCAATTTTTTATGGAGTAGAGTATTAGCTAGTTCAGAATTCCCACATCCAAAAGTTGAAGGTGGTGGAGATGAGGATTCTGTGATAGATGTCAGGACATACCAGGAAAGATTGAGTGAGGAATGAGATTATTTAGGAAAAGGTAGGAGAGGCTTTGATAGAGGAAAAGATACGAGAAGCAAGGCTACAATGGTTTTGTCATGTGATGAGAAGGGCTCTGATTCTCCAGTGCAAAGGTATGAGACATTGGCTATACATGGTTTTAAGTGGGGTAGAGGTAGGCAAAAGCAATATTGGAGGGAGGTTATTAGGCATGATATGGAGCAGTTACATCTTATGAAAGACATGACCCTTGATAAGAAGGTGTAGAGGATGCGGACTAGGGTAGAGGGTTAGGGGCAATTTAGGGTAGAGGATAGAGGATCCTAGATAGATTTGTATCTGATTTTGCTTGTTCATGATGTTGAGTGTTGTCTTTGGTTTAAGATAGAATTTTTTTGTATTATCCTATGCCTAGTGGTGTTAGTGTAATTTTGCATACTATACAAGTTTCTATACATATATCTTTTGTGTTTGTTATACTGTTGTCGATCATGAGCCGAGGGTCAATCGGAAATAGTCTCTCTACTTCACCTGAGGTAGTGGTATGGTCTGCGTACACTCTACCTTCCCAGACCCCACTATGTGGGAATACACTAGGTATGTTGTTGTTGTTGTTGTTATTTGT
>JAPEIP010005803.1:0-14191 GCA_026120095.1 Capsicum chinense
TTCATACTTGTGATGTTCAGCGATATTGGCATGCATTGGTGACTTATGTTATGTTGTTATTTTGAATTACTTATTATTTACAGTGATGATTGATATGATTCAGGTTTGATTTTGTATCTTGAGTTACTATGATTATCTTTTATTGTATTGTTCTTATATCATGATTTAGCTCAGTCGACCGATGATGCCTACTAAGTACTTGTTGTTTTAGTACTCATACTACACTTTTGTACCTTTTTGGTGCAGATTCGAGTATTGGTTATCATCATTGATCATGGTTCGTGCAGTGATTGATTATCGGAGATAGGGTAAGCTCTTGAGTTCAAGTCACCTGATTTCCTTTCATCTTTTGTATCCAGTCTTTAGTATTCGAGATAGATGTATTAACTATTATATACTTCTAATTGTCTTAATACCATTAGTTGCTCTTGTACTAGCTCTCGTGGGTTTTGGGATTAGATCTTGTATGACTGTTTATTCTATCAAAAATTCTTGTGTTAGCAGTTGTAGTTCTTTAAATTTTTCCTATGTTTGTCCTTACTTATAAGATTAACCCATTATGTTAGCTCCCAGTTATGTTATTGGCTTACCTACTGGTAGGAGTTGGTAGGTGCCATCATGTCTCATACATTGGGTCATGACCAATGGAATATATCATCGCAGAATAAAATGATTCACTTCAGCAAATAGTGGTACCTAAAATTTGCTAAACAAGGAGCTCACTCAACGGTTTGTTAATCACACTTGAGATTTTAGGAAGAAGAACATGTTTTTATTTTAAAATTTAGTTCGCTCGATTTTGGTAAAATTGAACGTTCTTTGATGCATTAATGAGGAGATTTTGGATTATGGAAGCACTTGTAGTGACATACAGAGTGTAAAGATGTTGAACCAAGGTTTAGAAAGCATTGCACAAATCCCGAAATCAAGACAATACATATGGATCTAGAAAGAAGGAAAATGACATACTTCCGTCCTACAGATTGTAGTCTCCCTTTGAGCTCCGTGGCATGTTGATGAGTTAAAGTTCAATGAACATTCCAGAGAGGGTCCCGATAGCCCCGTGACACAGACCATACTGTCCGTGATAATGGAGGATGGTAATTTTTAGAGGGTACTTTCCAATGAGGGTATGTGATAGCCTTGTGCCACCGATCCTAGTGTCCACGATGAGCTCTATGGCGCGAAGCTGAGTAATATTCATAGATTGCTGCCCTAGTATAAAAGGGGCACTTACGAAATAATTATAATTATCTTGGCATACGTATAGTAAAGGCAAAAACAACTATGGGTGTTTTATTAGGGTTCATCCATTCTTCATCTTTGAAAATTGAATTTAGTATAATTAATTATATTTTCTTGACGTTGATTTCAAGCATAAGTGGCTAAAAACCCTTTTTCTGGGGTTGAGGCCGAGAACATGATTATATTTTGATATTCTTAGAGTGGTTGACATTGATTTATCGCAAGGGTTGTTCTTATTCTTTTGTTTCTACAATTTTAATTAATGGCCACCGTTAGAATACATATATAATCTCTTTGTGAACCCGAAAGGAGAATAATCGGGATAGATCGAGGAGTTTAAGGAGAAATTTCATATTCTTCTACAGAACGAAGAATGTGAAGTAGTGGCCAAGATAGGAATATACCTAGAATCCTTTCTTGGTTCAATTGTAGGAAGACAACTTAAAGCATCTAAATGGATTATTGCATCTCTACTCAACGATGTACTTGAAATATCCTTTTAGGTAGAAGATTAGAGGCTCGAAAGACCATGATTATAATCTAAACCTTGCGAATCAACAACTGGATAACCAACACGACCACGATAAGGATACAGACTTATAGGATTGTTAAAAGTGCCTCAACCTTGCAATCTTCTCTCGTATTATTTACAGCATAGTTTACGCTGTGATTGTCATACTTTATTACTCATTTAGTTGTTAAATTATTCATTAAATTGTTTTAACCCATTTTGATACTCTGAAACACTTGAATACTTTCTTTTTGAATTAAAGCTAGGTAAATTACTAATCAAATTGTAATGACCCAAATTTTTAGAACCGGACACGGTGCTCAGGATCCCGAAGGACCACAAGCCAACCTCTGCTGATATCTGTACCTGAACACTATATAATATAGATGATAAATGCAAAAACTATCCATAAGGTTCAAAACATCTAAAAATACTCAAAATTGAAAACTAAATACTGATACACCTGTACGAAAAGCCTCTAAACTGTCTGAATTGTGGAGTTGGTAGGACATGTCCCCAACTAACTCCGTCTACTGAAATTAAACCAAATTTGATATGATAATTATAAAAATAAGGATCATCCTCGACTGAAGAGGACTCACTGCTATGTCTACTCCTGCTGACTGGGACTGAGCTGCTAAGGGTACTCTGGATCTCGTGCCTTTGAACCTATGGTGTCAAATAAAACACCATAGCACAAATGCGTCAGTATGGGAATATACCGAGTATGAAGATAAGGTAAGACTAAATACAAGGGCTTATGCATGAACAATTACTTAACTGAATAATCATGAGAGTACTGAATGAGAACACATGCATGAATGCATGAACCATAACTGAAATCATCGTGACTCGAAATACTGAAACTCGGGTACTACTTTACTTCTATCAGAACTCACTACTAATTCCTAAGATACTGAACACTGCATCATCTGATACCGATAACTGAGTACTGGAGTTGAGATTAGTCTTATCTAGTGAGTGATCTCGAAAACTGATGATAGTGAAACTAATTAACTAAATCTACTCATATGAATGACTGAATTCTGAGCTTTCTACTCTCGACTGGCTGCAGATGATTCCAGAATCTACTATCAATGATAAGAAATGATGATGTCCGAATCTGACAACAAGAATACTCAACTAAATCTGAGACTGAGATCATGCCTATCTGACGGGTGATCTGTAGATTTGATACTGAATAACTTTATATGGGTTTTGATTTTGTACAAACCCTAGCTCTTGTTCTTGAACAACTTTGAGAGAAAACTAGTATTTTTAGGTTAAAATAAGTCTAAATCCCGTGTTAAAGAGTATATATAGGGGTAGCAAAATGACCCTTTTCGCCCCTGGAATTAAACTAAAAAATCCCAATTTTATATGCTAGTGCGACGTGCCATAATCGCACCAGCTCACTATAAATTGGACAATCGAGAAATTACTTGATGGAGCGACGCGGTATAAATTGTGTTGCCACCTTGGTTGTGAATTAGAAAGGCACCATGATGCAGTGGAATCGCATTGGTGCACTAGAAATTGACAACTCTAAAATTAAGCCTTGGCGCGACATGCCATAATCGCGGAGGCTCACTGGATTTTGATGATTGCTATTTTAGCTAGCTCCGCGATGCACCAAAGTACCAGGTGGCACACTATCTTACTAAAATAGCTCTAAATCTTTGCCCAAGTGTCGGATTTGGGTGAATTTGGTATCGACGAAAAATTCTAGACGGTTTAAAATACTTCTCACTTGGGAAGACACTTCTCAACCTTTTAGGGCTGGATTAACACTTTACTGAACACGCTCTAAGGCTCAGACTACGAGAGAATTTTGTGGGGTCTTACAATATCTCCCCCTTTGAAACATTCATCCATGAATGTCACTTGATAGGCTAAGAATAATGATCTACTGAACTTACTCAAGGAACGGGAGCATCTGAAACATGACAATGCAACTGGAACTACTGATATTCTGAACGCTCATGCTGGACATGCATATCTGATGCATGGAATACTCAGCTGAAGCTACTCATGAGATGAATTCTTATAATAGACATGCATGTCTGATGCATGGATGCGTAAATGAGTTGTTCTGATGAATGCATGACTGAATACAAGGAAAAACTGAACTCTTTCTACTGAACATGCATATCTAATGCATGAATGTCTGACTGAACTGACTCTCAAAAGCATGACTGGCTATGCAATAATAACTGATGTTAACTTCATAAGGAGAGTCTAAACATGCAACTACATGAGTCTAAGGACATAAAAGCATTGCAATATCATGGGGTATCTACCCCCTGGGACTCTATGTCCCTCTAAACATACTTCGATGAAATACTGGGGCAGTGCACGGGGCACCTACGAATTGGGTGATGAATGACCAACTGAGATCTGAACCTAATGCATGACTCATGCTGACATATGAGCTCAAAATGGGAGAAAAGGATCTAACAATGCATATTATAAAGATGAAGGACTCATAACATACCCGAACATATATCAAGGAACCTTTCCTAATCATGGTAGGTCTACAACGCATAAAGTCTTTTCTGACGCTGACCACTACTGGCATTGGAAGGGGCACCCTGCTAATGAAACACTCTACCCCTCTGAGCTAGCACTCTACACTCTCACATTCTGTGGTCTGGCCTACCACACCTAAAACACACATCACTGCCGGCTCTACACATGCCTAGGTAGCTCTTTCTATACTCTCCATAAAGCAGATTGGTACGAACGCCACTAGCATTACTCTGGGCTTTGGAGCCTGGAACCCCATCTTAACTAAGATCCCCAAACTTTAGTATGGGTACACTAGCTAAGGATGGAGATGGGACTGAAAATATTTGACTATGCTAAAAATGGCTACCACCCTGGGACCCTGCCTGAGAGAACCTATGACTACATGTTCTGGCTCTCTTACTCACTCACTTTTTTTTTTTATCTTATATGCCTTAATCTGCTGTGCATGAATTATCATCCTAGCAAGGTATATATCTCTATTGAGCATAGCAGCCCTACACTCTTTCAACATTAACCCGGATACACCAGTCACAAAGTTATTCATACTCACTCTAGGGTCAGCTATCAAGTCAGGAGCATACTTAGATAACTGGTTAAACTTAAGACAATACTCTTTTACTGTCATGGAGCCTTGCCTTAGGTTCATGAAATCTTTTACCTTAGATTCCCTCATCTCTAGTGGGAAAAAATTATCTAAAAAGGCATCGTTAAACTCCTGCCAAGTCATGGGAGTTGCATCCTCCCCTCTACCCTTCTTCCACACTACAACCCAGTCATAAATGATATCCTTCAACCTATAAGATGCTAACTCTACACTCTTCTCATCATAAATATGCATAACCTGGGTGATGTTCTTTACCTCCTCAAGATAAAGCTGTGGGTCCTCACCTGTTAATGACCCATAGAACTCTGGCGGGTTCATTCTTATGAAATCTCTAATTCTGGATGCGGCTGAACCCCCATCTTACTAAGGTAGGTCCACAGCCTAACGATTACCATGAACATTAGTCACAGCTTGGGCTAGCACCTGAAAAGCTGCTCAAAACTCTGCATGTGATATATTCTCATTCTCAGGATCTACTGACTAAGGTGGCTGGTCATCAAACCTATGGGCATTATCTCTGCGAGGAGGCATACTCTCTACATAGAAGAAAGAGGTGGATTAGACTGAGGATCAACTTGAGCTCATGCTCACTCGCATGATAAGAATACTGAAAGAAGGGAAACTGCTCCTAAAAACATCTTATAGGCTCTTGTACATAAATGTGGCACGCAACACACCCATGCACAAGACTCTACTAGATGTGGCTTTTCAGACTCCCTAGGACACTATTGAACCTTAGGCTCTTATACCAAGTTTGTAACGACCAAATTTTCTAGAATCGAAACATCGAACGATACTCATGATCCTGAAGGACCACAAGCCAACCCTCTACTGATATCTAGACCTGAACACCACGTAATATTGATAATAACTATGAAAACTAGCCATAAGGTTCAAAGCATCTAAAAATACTCAAAATTGAAAAATGAATACTGATACACCTGTCTGAAAAGCCTCTAAACTGTCTGAACTATGGAGTTGGTCGGACATGTCCCCAACTAACTTTGTCTACTGAAATTAAACCAATTCTGATATGATATTAATAAAAAAAGAATCATCCTTGACTGAAGAGGACTCACTTCTATGTCTACTGCTGCTGACTAGGACTCTGCTACGGGCACTCTGGATCTCGTGCCTCTAAATCTATGGTGTAAAATAAAACACCATAGCACAAACGCATTAGTAAGGAAATGTACTGAGTATGAAGATGAGGTAAGGCCAAATGCAAGGTCTAATGCATGAACAATTACTTAACTGAATAATCATGAGAGTACTGAATGAGAACACATGCAAGAATGCATGAACCATAACTGAAATCATCATGACTCAAAATATTAAAACTCGAATACTATGTTACTGCCGTTTGAACTCACTACTTATGCCTGCAATACTGAATACTGAATCATCTGATACTAATAACTGAGTACTGAAGTTGAGATTAGTCTTAACTAGCGAATGATCTAAAAAACTGATGATACTAAAACTGATTAACTAAATCTACTCATATCAATGACTGAATTTTGAGCTTTCTACTCTCGACAGACTGCATTGAAGATCAAACCTCTCTAACAAATGATTCCAGAATCTACTATCAATGATAATAAATGATGATGTCTGAATCTAACAACAAGAATACTCAACTGAATTTGAGACTAAGATCAGCCAATCTGATATGTGATCTCTAGATTTGATACTGAATAACTTTATATAGGACCAAGCCTATCTGATGGGTAGTCCATAAATAAATGGAACTATCTGAGTTCCTTAATGAGATAGATGACTGTATCTGATAGTCCTGATTTTTGAAAATTGATACTAAAACTATAACTGTCGGAAGTAATCACTTAACTGACATGCCCTGAATTTCAACTGGTGGTGTCCAACTTGTAACCCCAGCAGGAAGGGTATTAATATCGTGCCATGGGTAAAGACCTCTCTAGTCACGCCTCTTTAATAGGTGACCCTCGCAGGAAGTCAAGCCTAAGGCAATATAATAGTTAAGCCAATCTGATGGGTGACCAGCCTTTCCTAACAGGTGACTCCTGCATCCTGTGCTGGCTACGCAGTTTTGGTGTTCAGGGAATTCTCCTAACAACTCTGCCTCTCTGATGAGGAACTACTATCCCTGCCTTCTCTCGGTGCTATCTCCTACTCCCAACTAATATTGATCATGTTTCTCAAATGATCGGACTGAGTTAAGATGAATTCAATTGGTTCCCTATTTGATGGAATGCTACTGAATCTCGTTATCTGACTGAATGACATTGAGCTTTGGATAGATTACTCGAATACTACTGAGGACTAAACTGAATACTTGAATACTACTAGATCTGAGCTGAGTACAGAACTAAGGCTAGATTACTAGTGGCACTGAGACTACGGAGATTACTGAGGTTACTTAAGTTCTGTATCTGTCTAGAGTACATAGTTCTATAACTCACTGAGTTCTGATAATCATAGCTTGACTGAGATTATTGGGAAAACTGACATGGGCTGTAGACTGCAGCTAAATTATTGGGTATCAATACCCCTAGGACTCGATAACATAAAAGTAAAGCATAACCATTCTTGAATGATCAAGACCATGGACATTCGTTCACTATCACAATCACTACAATATCTCTTCAAGGATTTTGGAATCATAAACATGTGTTGGTATAGAGAGACATTCTATTAGCTCATACTCCATTCAACAAGATCTTGCATCAAACACTTAGCATGTATTAAAGTCTTAGCATGTATCAAAGAGCACATAATTGGGGAATTTCATGTTATCATGTCACAATTCATTCACTAAGGCTTTTCAGCAAACACTTGGCATGCAAGGGCTTGCACACAATTGGGGATTTCTAATCAACATTCTAGAATGACTCTAATTCCTTCATATAAGCTTTTTATCAAATATACGGGGAGCATACTTTGCTTATTCAACAATTTCTACACCTAATTGACATGAAAACATCACTTAATAAGAAACTTGAAGAGAGTTTATCATGAACATCACATGAATATCACATACTAAGGTCAAAGCTTGAAAACCTTGTAAACAAACATGAATCATAATTCAATAATAGCATGAGCATCAATTTCAACTCACATGAATCATGAAAACTCATAAACATAAAAGCTTTGAAATTTAGAAAATAGTTCTTTAGCTTCTTAGATGACATACCTTAGAGAAACTCTTTCTTGAAAGTTCTTGGAGAGATTCTTGATTTCTTAATTTCTCTTGAAGAAAAAGGAAGGGTTTTGATTTTGTAGAAACCCTAACTCTTGTTCTTGAACAACTTTGAGAGGAAACTAGTATTTTTAGGTTAAAATGAGGACAAATCCAGTGTTAAGGAGTATATATAGGGGTAGCAAAATGACCCTTTTCACCCCTGGAATTAAACTAAAAAATCCCAATTTTACATGCTGGTACGAAGCGCCATAATTGCGCTAGTTCACTAGAAATTGGACAATCAAGAAACTGCTTGATGGTGCGATGTGGTGGAAATCACGTTGCCACCTTGGTTGTAAACTGGAAATGCACCGCGATGCAGTGGAATCACGTTGATTCACTGAAAATTGACAACCCTGAAATTAAGCCTTGGCACGATGCGCCATAAACGTGGAAGCTCCTTAGATTTTGATGATTGCCATTTTGGCTGGCTCTGTGATGTGCTAAAGTGCCAGGTGGCGCACTGTCTCACTAAAATAGCTCTAACTCTTTACCCGAGTACCAGATTTGGGTGAATTTGGTATCGACGGAAAGATTATTGAATTCTCTACTAAACACGCTCTAAGGCTCAGACTACGAGAGAATTTTGTAGGGTCTTACACAAATAGTCCTTGTGGGTATGATATTTGATTCCTTTAAACACTACATTACTTTTATGATCACGTGCACTTACATGTGCGATAGACCGTAATAAGTTTTTGTCACCATTGTCGGGGACTCAATTAATTAGTAATTTTCTAATTTTTTTTTTCAAAACAAGTTTAAGTGTTAACAAATTGATTTTAGCAGCTAACTTTGGTAGGAAAAGTGACATATGGAACTAACAAGAGCACAAGAATTGGTTGAGCCTTATTTAGAACCTGAACAGATATAAAGACAAAGAGCAACAACACTTCAATACCCAATTCAATAGATTCAAATGAAAGATCAGGTGAATCCTGTTGCTTCTGTTGTCCCTATTGCTCAAGCTCCACTGGCTCCAACTTCTCCTGCTAGAGTAGAAGATAGACCTATTTTTGAAGTGGCAATCCTACTTTCGAAAAATGCTACTAGTTACATTAGCAAGATAGATATGTGTGTTTAATTTGAATTAAAGCAGAATATGGTGCAACTCTTACACGCGAGTGGACAGTTCGTAGGTTTATCTCATTAGGACCCACAACAGCACATACAAAACTTTCTTAAGATTAGTGATACCTATATTCCTTCTTGGGTGTCTACTGATTATGTCATTCTAACTCTCTTCCCCTTTTCTTCATTAGGGGAAGCAAAGAGGTGGTCATATACTGAACCACCAAACTCTATCACTCCTTGGAATAATTTGTCAGTAAAATTCCTTATTCAATACTTTCCATCTGGGAAGACAATACATTTGAGAAGTGAGATCCTGAGTATCAGGAAGAAAGATGGAGAGAATATTTACCAAGATAAGGATAGATTCAAGGATATGCTTAGAAATTTCCCTCACCATCATTAGACTAATGATGTGATACTTTATAATTTATTGAGAGTTTTGATCCAAACACCAAGATTCTCCTATATTTATAAAAATATAGGCAGGCTCTAAGGAAGTCGTATAATGAATTATACACACTGTTGAATCAAATTTCACAAGGGAATTGTAAGTAGCATGCTACCGTAAGAAGTTCTCCTAAAAAAGGTGCTAGCGTTCTGGAGGCTATTTAGTTTATAACTATATCAACCCAGATTCCTGCATTTCAGAATCAACTAACTACATAGCTTAGTAACATAAATATAGGGGTCACACAATCCACACCAACAAGAAAAAATATAGTTCATCAGGCTCATACTTGGTGCAAGGTTTGCAGAAGCAGTGTTCATATAGCCGATGCTTGTAAAACTAATTTAGAGTCACTTAATTATGTTGAAAATGCTAATCGACAAGGACATTATAACTTTGGTAATACCTATAATCCTAACTGGTGGAATCATTCTAAATTTTCATGGGGTAGAAATCAGGCACAAAATGCAAATCAATACCGTGGGCCAGAAAATCAGAACTAGCAGCAACATGTTCTAGGGAATCAATCCAGTACTCTATCAAGAAATATTGAACAAAAGTTAAAGAATATTATGGATACTAAAGCACAATTTGTATAAGATGGTAAGAACCAACAGATGATTCCAAAGAACTTGGAGGTCCAGATAGGATAAATTACAAGATCATAGAACAGTAGACCTCAGGAAGGTTTACCTAGTGATACTGAGCCAAAACTAAAATAGGTGAATGCAGTAATTACTCAGAGTGGACTACAACTGAAGAAATTAGAGCCTAAATAGGTGAATCACAAGGCTATTGATATATAAGAAATAAAGGGTTAAAAGAAGGTTGTAGAAGAGAAAACTAAAAGCAAGGAAACCAACGTGGAAAGTATGAAGTTACCTCCACCTTTTCCATAAAGGCTATAGACAAACCATGAAGAAGCTTGCTACAAGAAGTTTATTGATGTTTTGAAATAGGTTCACATTAACCTGCCTCTTGTTGATATTTTGCAGAGTGTTCAAAGTATGCTAAGTACATAAAGGACATTGTGGATAACAAGAACTACCTGACTAAATATGATACTGTGGCACTTATTGAGGAGTGCGCATCACAATTCTAGAATAGATTACCCACAAAGCTTACAAACCTAGGAAGCTTCACTATTCAAATTACAATTGGGAAATCAATAAGCGCCCGAGGTCTATGTGATCTAGGAGAGAGAATAAATGTTATGCCCACATAATTATTCAGAAAGATGGGGCTAGGAGTCCTAAGACCTATATAGTTGTTTTGCAGTTAGCCGACCATTCGCTTGCTAGACTAGATAGAATTATTGAAGATGTACAGGTGCAAGTGGGGTCACTCATCTTCAAGATGGATTTTATTATTCTTAATTTTGATGCTAATTCGAAAGTCCCATTTATTTTGGGATGTCCCTTTTTAGTAACCAAGCATTCATTAATTGATGTAGCTATAGGACAGTTGACCACGCATGCTTATGAAAAGGTCGAGTTGTTTGATATATATAAGGTAATGAAGTTGCTTGCAGTATATGAAGAACTATCCGATATCACACTCTTTGATCTTAAGTTTGAATTTTACCTAATTATATCCAAGTATCCTTGGAGCGAGCATTGGTAGGATATGATCTTTTTGGTGATGTTGATGCAGTTAAAATAGTAAAATTTTTTGATATGGTAAGAATTATTACCAGAAAGACTGAATTTGAGCCTTTGAATAGACTAATTGGTCCCTCCCCCCAAAGCATCTGTTGAGTAAGCACTAAATTTTGAGCTCAAGTCTCTTCCCTATCATATGAAATATGCTTTCCATGATGTTGATGATACTTTGCTTATGATTTTGTCTATAGGTTTATTTGATGTGCAGGTGAAAGAGGCATTGATAGTACTAAAGAGAAGCAAGAAGGCAATCGGATAGCAAATTTTGGATATCCACAGGAATCAATCCTGCCTTCTATATGCACAAAATACTTATGGAGAAAGGATATAAAGAAAGTGTGCAACATTCGAGAAGACTTAATATTGTGATGAAAGAAGTTGTCAAAAAAGAAGTAATTAAGTGGCTTGGTGCTGGGATAGTTTATTCCATCTCGGATAGTAAATAGGTCAGTTTTGTGCAATGTGTTCCAAAGAAAAGTAGGATGACTGTTGTGACTAATAAGAATTATGAGTTGATTCTAACTCATACAATGATTTGGTGAAAGATTTGCATAGATTATAGAAAGTTGAATAATTCCACTTGGAAGGATCACTATCCCATTTCTTTTATTGGTGAAATGCTGTACATATTGGAAGGACAGGAATATTACTGCTTTATGGATGGATATTTAGGCTATAATCATATAGCCATAGCATCTGAAGATTAAGAGAAGAAAAATTTCACCTGTCCTTATGGTATTTATGAATTCAGATATAACTTTGCATTAAACCAGCGACATTCAAGAGATACATGATGGTTATATTCTACAATATGGTGAAAGCTTTTGTCAAAGTATTATTTTTTGTTTTTGGTAATTCATTTAATGTGTGCTTGCATTACTCAGCTGTCTTAGCTTGGTGCGAAAACACTAACCTCATATTAAACTAGGAGAAGTTCCACTTCTTAATCAAACAAGGTATTATTCTTGGTCTTAAGGTGTCACACAGAGGACTTGAGGTGGATATAGCCAAAGTGGAGGTCAATCAAAAGCTATCATATCCGGTGTCAAAGAAAGGTATGAGAATCTTTCTAGGACATGTATCGTTTTACAGACGGTTTATTATAGACTTCTCAAAGATAACAAGTCCCATATGTGAGATATTAGAGAAAGAGGTAAGGTGACTTTAGGTATGAGTGTTAGAAAGGATTTGAGAATTTGAAAGAAGATTGATAGAAGCGCCCATTCTGATTGCTCCTGATTGGGCATTGTTGTTTGAGTTAATATGTGATCCAAGTGACGTAGCTGTTAGAGCAGTATTAGAGAAACACAAAGATAAGATATTTCATTCTATTTACTATGCAAGTAAGACTTTAGATATGGCCCAAGTCAATAAACTAGTCACAGAGAAAGAGATTGTAAGACCCCATAAAAATCCTATTCCATTTCAATCTTATATTACATACCTTGAGGGTCCAAGACTTAGAAAATTTGGCTAAGTGTTAAGACTTAGTCTTATTTTTCTTGGCCTCGATATTTCAATGGTCTCATTTTTGATCTCTCCGGCCTTAGATTATTGATTTTTAAATTAATTCATGATTAAGGTTATCTATAGGTCATCTCGGCTGAGTTTAGGAATTTTTGGACATCGTTTGAGACATGTTTGGAAGACCAACATAGTGAGACAATGCGATCAGGATATGTCATGTTGGCCATCATATCGTCACCATTGACGCGGTGCGTCGGCCATCATGTCATCACCATCAACACGACATGTCATCTACAACTTCATTGGGCATATTTTGTCTAATTAATTTCAGGTCCAGAGGGGTAGTTAAGTCATTTTCACCACTTTTATTAAACCAAAAACACAAAAACAAGGATTAGAAAAGGGAAAATTCACTCCTCTTTTCACAAATCCTCTCAAGAGTAAAACCCTAGCTTCATTAAGTTCAAGTTCATGTTTCAAGAAATGTCCAACAAACTCAGACAAATTTAACAATCAAGGTATGTTAGATGTTCATCCTTGGGTCTCTTCTACCCTTGGAGTCCAAGAACGTCTTTTAAATTCAAGTTATGAGTTTTACATGATTTATATTTAATTATGTCTGTGTATGTAATGTTATTTGAGTTTTAAGCAAAGAATATTAGTTTCATGTAAAATAAATCAATGGGTATGTTGGTTGATGTAAATCTCATGTCAAACCCTTGAATTGTGAATTGATTCTAGTAGTCATGATGCATTTAAATGTTTTTCATTTCCATGTACAAGGTCATGCCTCCTAAGTGTTTGACAAAATGTCTAAGTGAATGAATTTTGCATGGTGATCTATTTGTTATGCGTTTAAAGTTATGATATGGTCCCATGGTCAATGCTATAGAGTCCTGGGGGTATTGAATACCTGAAATTAGCTATTTACTTAGACCCAGTCATTATAAAATGTCCTTGAAGTATCACAAGAAGTAGCATCTAGTAAGTTAAAAAGATCAGTGTGAATCCAGTCAAGCTTAACCCAGTATAGGGATCAGTTCCAACATCACTTAAGTTGGGAGTAGGATTCAACACCGAGCAAACCTAGGGATGGGGGCATTCCCACTAGGTTAGGGTGTGACCTTTAGTAGCAATCCTTGAGTTACAAAACTACATCACTAGTGTAGGTTGAGATAACTTCTTGCTAGATAAGGGTTGACACATCTCGTATAAGTTTTCCTGCCAGTGAGGGTTGACAAAATGTCTTCCAGGTAGTTAGGGTGACTCACAACCAGTGTTAGTTCCCACGGCATGGTACTAACACCGCTTTAATTGGGGTTATAGGTTGGACCCCAAATCGGTCAATAATCAGGGCATGTCGGTTCAATAATACCTCCCACAGTCTCAGTTTCAGTATTCAGTACAGAACTCAATTCTTTTCTACACAATC
>JAPEIP010005809.1:0-14766 GCA_026120095.1 Capsicum chinense
ACCAGTTAAGATCTTGCATGTTCAGAAAATGAAGGTAACTGATATGAGGTTGTAACATCCCCAAAATCCAAGCCAATAATAAAATCATGCTTCAAGTTCATGCAAAATTAAATATCATGTTTTGGTAGTTTGATAAGTGATTTATACATATATTAAGGCCACAATAACTCCTACCTTATAGAAGAGTCAAAATATCTCTTACCGGTTGAATTCTTTAGAAGAATCTTGGTATAGTAAACTTCAAGCGAGAATAACTTATACATTACTAAGAGTTTTCTAGATCAAAACACACCAAAAAATTATGTAATTGAATTCTATCTCCAAAACCTCTAGTTTTGCCTTAATCCAATATTGGAGTAAAATTTATGGTCAATTTACAAAAGCACACTCAAATACGCCAATGACGACGACCCAAAATACGAGTCGTCTTCAGACCCTATAGATTGTTGGATCACACAAAGAATTATAGCATGGCTTATAGTTACAGCAGTGGGGACCAAAATTTGAATCCTTTGGTTAAGACTCATAGCAGACCCTACGAGTCGTCACCTAAGCCATCGGGGATGCTTTCACGAGTTTTCCAAACAATTTTTAAGGGGTTGTTTGGTATTTTTCACTCTCTTAACTCTAAAACTACGACGTTTAAGATTCCCAACAGATGAATAATTATTCTAAAATCACCTGAAGTCCCCCATTCCTCAAAATTCACTCAACACAGAAAAAATTTAGAGAGAAAGGGGTAATTTTTTCTCCAAGCAAGAACTAGGGCTTTTCAACTTCTGGCTTTAAATCCAAAGATTTCATCAAGGTTTTCAACCTCAAGTATGTTGGATTTCATCAACGGATTTTCTTTCACCTATTGAGTCCAAAAGTTAACTTAATTCCCCAAGTTTAATTCACCCTTCAAGTTTAGGGTTTCCATGTAAAGTGCAAATTTCTTTAGTTTTCAGTTTCGTAGTTTGACTAAACCATGAATCACCAATACACTTTCTCATCTTAGAGACATGGAATACCGAGTTAATGGAGATCAAACTAGAAGGCAATTCCAACTCATAGGTAATATCACCAACCCTTCTTAAAATCATATAAGGACCCATATATCGGGGACTGAGCTTCCCTTCTTCCCAAACTACATGAGTCCCTTCATGGGAGACACCTTCAAGAATACCCTATCTCGAACCTCAAACTACAAGTTCCTTTGCCTCACATCCGTATAAGATTTTTGGTGACTTTGTGCAGCCTTAAGCCTATCCTGAATCACCTTCACCTTCTCCATAGTTGGGTAAACCAAATCTAGGCCAAACATATCCGCCTCACCAAGCTTGAACCACCTAATAGGAGACCTACACCCCTTACCATACAACATTTAAAATAAAGCCATCCCACTGCTATAGTGGTAGCTATTGTTGTAAGCAAACTCTAAAAGAGGTAAGTGCTCAACCCAACTACCACCATAGCTAATCACGCATGCCCGAAGTATATCCTCCAATATTTGGATAGTCCTCTCTGCTTGCCCATTTGATTGTTGGTGAAAAGCAGTACTCAGACTTACCTTAGTCCCCAACCCTTTCTAAAACAACTGCCAAAAGTGAGATGAAAACTATGTGACATGATCAGAGATGATAGAAACAGGCACCTCATGCAACTTCATAATCTCTTGGACGTACAACGTTGCATAATCCCAACCGAGAAGTTAGTCCTTACTGGCAAAAGGTGAGATGAATTTGTCATCATATCTATGATGACGCAAATTGAATAAAATTAATTTTAAGATCAAGGAATACCGATAACAAAATCCATGTTGATTACTTCCCACTTTCATTCAGGAAACTATATTTCTTGATACAATCCTCTGGGCCTTATGTTCTCAACTTCACTCGTTGGCACACCATGCATTTGGCCACGTAATTAGCCACATCCCTCTTCATATTGTTCCACCAATATATCTTTTTAAGGTCATGATACATTTTCGTTAAATCGGGATGAAAAACATAACGCGACTCATGCGCCTCATCCAAGATCCTCTCTTGCAAACCATATACATCAGGAACACATAACCTCCTCTGTTAACGCAAAGTACCATCACCATTAATCTCAAAGGCTATTACCTTTCGCCCACCTACATCACCATTTATACTTATCAAGATCAAATCTAACATATGTTTATCCTTGATCTCGGCACCAAGAGATGACCATGCCACTTTCTGCACCAACACACCACCATTCTCGAAATCTAAGAGGCGAACTCCAAGGTTAGCCAAACAGTGACTGTCCTTCACAACTCCTACTTTCCTTTATCTACTTGACCTAGGCTCCCAATGGATAACCTACTAAGAGCATCAAAAACTACGTTAGCTTTAACTAGGTGGTAGTAAAGACTCATGTCATAATCCTTGAGCAGCTCAAGTCATCTCCTTATCCTATGGTTAATCTCTTTATGACTAAACACATACTGCAGGTTCTTATGATCAGAAAAGATATCCGCATGCACCCCATAAAAATAATGACGGCAAATTTTCAATGCGAACACGACAACTAATAGTTCCAAGTCATAAATCCGGTAATTCCTATCATGCACCTTTAAATGTCTAGAGGTATAAGATTTTACCTTTCTATGCTACATCAGAACATAACCAATTCCTATATGAAATCCATCACGGTAGACCACAAACCCATCAGTGCCTTCAGGCAAAGTTAAGATCGCAGCCATAGTTAGCTTATTCTTCAGCTTCTCGAAACTACCCTCACAAGCATCCGACCACAAAAACTTTACCTTCTTTTAAGTCAATTTAGTTAACGGGGCAGCTGTAGTTGAAAAACTTTCCAAAAACCTCCTATAGTAACCAACTAAACCCAAAAATTTCTGAATATCAGTTGGAGTCATAGGTATAGGCCACTTCTTCACCACTGCAACTTTTTGTGGATCCACCATGATCCCTTCACTAGAAATGATATGCCCAAAAAAGTGACAGTGTTCAACTAGAATTCATATTTCAAAAATTTGGCATACAACTGTTGCTCCTTCAAGGTCTGTAATATAATATGGAGGTGATTCACATGATCTAGCTCGCTCTTAAAGTATACCAAAATGTCATCTATGAAAACAATGACAAAAAATCCCAAAAATTAATGAAAGACCCTATTCATAAAATCCATAACTGTTATTAGGGCATTGGTTAATCCAAAGGGCATAACCAAAAATGCAAAGTGCCTATACCAGGTATGAAAGGCAGTCTTAGAGATGTCCACCTCCCTAATCTTCAACTGGTGATACCTGGATTGAAGGTCAATTCTTGAGAAAAACTTTGCACCTTGCAAATGATCAAACAAATCATTTATCCTAGGAAAAGGATACTTATTATTTACCATCACCATATTCAACTATCGGTAATCAATACACATCTGAAGGGAACCATCCTTATTACACATGAATAACATTGGTGCACCCCATGGGGACACACTAGGATGGATGAAACCCTTATCTAAAAGATTCTTTAGTTACTCTTTAAGCTCCTTCAACTCAGCAGGAACCATTTATATAGGGGAATAGAAATTGGACAAGTGTCCAAAATAAGATCAATACCAAACTCAATCTCCCTATCAGGAGGAACCCTAGGAAGGTCATCAGGAAAGACCTCAGGAAACTCATTCATTCACCACCAGGATAGAATGCAAAGAAGGACCATCAGAGTTAAAATCTTTAACCCAAACTAGATGATAGAGACACCCCTTGGAGATTAATATCTAATCTCTACGATACGATATAAATTTCTCCTTGGAACCTAGGGAACCACCCTCTAACTTAATAACTGGCTCATTAGGGAATTTAAAAATAACTTTACGGGTCTGACAGTTCAGAGAAGTATAACACGAGTACAACCAATCCATCCCCAATATAACATAAAATTCCACCATATCTAATTCAAAAAGATCCACCATAGTGTCTTTACTACCAACAGATACCAGATACCTCCTATAGACTCTTTTACCAATTACTGAGTCACCTATCGAGTAGAAATAGAAAAAGGGTCTAAAACACACTTGGGACCAAAACCAAAATACATAACCCACAAATGGGGTCACATAAGAGAGAGAGGACTCTGGATCAAGTAAACAGTACACATCTTGAGAAAAAAGTTTCAATGTACCAGTCACAATATCAGGTGATACTTCAAACTCCTGTCTAGTAGTGAGAGCATAGAGACAGTTCTTATCAGTGTCAAAACTAGATAATGCACCCTTTAGTGCCTGAGATGATGATGAACTGAAACCAATTCCATAATTTAACTACCAAGGCATTATGAAGTGGTATCATCATATCAACTATAGCTTGCAAGTAATGTCAGTAGCCAACACCTAGGGGATTCCAAAGTACCCTACAAGTATTCTAATTAAACCAAGCATGGCCACCAAGGCCTTTCCAATACATTTAAAACCATTTAAACCAATTTAGGTTCCATTAACAACTTATACAAGGCAAAGTTTTCAATAAAAGTCAAACTATGTGACAAAAACATTCTCATTGGCATTTTAACAAATATATTGAGAGCATATAGTTTCCAAAATCAAAACCAAGAACCAATTAACTATTCCCCTGAACTTCACATTTTCAAAACAACATATAACATGAAAAACAATAAATAGAACACGGGAAAACATCACCCAACCATTAGTAACTAAAGCCCCCATCACGTATTTCAAAACCAACACAAACCCACAGTAATGCCATGAAAACCATTAAGTAAAACATGCTATTATTTTGAACTAACAATGAGGGAGAAGTAACATGCCTTCAATAACAAGGAAGACGAAGATAAACCCCCTTGAAAGCCTTAATTGACTTCCTTGAAGAAACCCTAGCATTTTCTTGAACTAAGAGCTTGAGAGAGATTTTTGAGTATTTGATTTGATAATAGTAGGTTAATGAAGTCCTAGATTTTTTTAAGTCGTGGGGTCAAAAAAAGTTAAGACAGGAAATATCCAAAATATCACCAACTTAAACTATAAAAAATTTTGCAAGTGGGCACGGTTTGGACCCTTAACTCGTACCCACATCATATGAGTGGTACCTTTCACTCATACTTTGATTAAGAAGTTGGACATCATATTCTGTCCAACATATGGCTCCTTATCCTACCTCGTACCCTACCCATATGACAAGTACCCTTCAAGTTGTATCCTAAGTAGAAAAATCTAGGTTAGACACTTGACAACATATGGTTTGGACCCTACTTATCATATCATGAACATATGACTCGCATGGAGTCTTATCATACGTTGTACAAAAATGACCTAGAAATGACTATTAATCATACAACTTGGGCTCCTAAGTCGTTAGCACAATATACGGCTTGTTTACTTGAGTATTTCTAAGGGTCAAAACTTAGGGTATTTCAAGAGGGTTCTCCTAATATGGTCACTGGTACATTTAAGTCTTTAATATTCATATTTATGCACTGTTATATCCCAAAGCCACACTTTATTTTGTGACTCTCTTTATAGCTTCGACTTTGGTGTTAACCCTAAATTATCTCAGAACTTTTCTCAGTTTTTATCCAGTCTGTAATTCAGTCACAGTATCCCAGAAAGTTACTTCAGTAGATCTTGTAGAGTTAGAAATGACAAATTTTTATGTTACTCTTGGCATGGATTGGCTCCACTCTTGCTATGCCATAGTTGGTTGTAGAACAGAGAATTTCAATTTTAGTTTCTGAATGAGCCAGTCTTAGAGTGGAAGGGTAGTACCTCATTGCCTATAGGTCAATTTGTATTTTCAAGAAAAATGATTTATAAAAGGGTGAATCTATCATCTTGTTTGGGTTAAGGATTAAAATTCCAAAACCCTAAGTCTTGAGTCAGTTCCAGTGGTAAATAAATTTCCAAAAGTGTTTCCTGAAGTTCTACCTAGAGTTCATCTCGAGCGAGAAACTGACTTTGGATAGGTCTCCTTCTAAACTCCCAATCTAATTCAATTCCACCCTATAGAACTCTCTAACTGAGCTTAAAGAATTAAAGAAACGATTGAAAGATCCTCTAAACAAATGTTATATAAGACCAAGTATATCCCTATGAGGTGCTTCAGTTTTTTCATGCCCAAGAAAAATTGTACTCTCCAAATGCTCATCGAATACTACCTGTTGCATAATGTGTAACATCCTTAATAGGGTGTCCTGGAAGAGTTTAAAATTTTTGGATGAGGTTCGAGGCATTTCGAAGTTCCATGGTTGTAAGCCTCTTCATTTTCAGAATGGAACTCAGGCAATATGCCTCCATAATATAATCATGTCATGGAGGATAATCTCCATAATAAGTGATATGGTACAAAGGATAGTCTCCGTGAAAAGCAGCATGCCAACCGAGGTGTCAACGTCATGCAGTGTTTGTTTTATTCAGTTGGGGTAAGGGAATTTTGGATTTTTCACCCATGTACGACCTTTAAACATAAAAAAAGTTCTTTCCCTTCAGTTTTAAAAGATTAGATTTCCCCAATTTCACTCTCAAACTTAAAACCCAAGAAAAACTTAAGGATTTCACTATGTATTCATCTTCCAAGTTCCAAGCTCCAAATTACTTTCAAATTCTTGCGTATCTAAGGCATATTACTCTTCCCCAAAACTTGTTTTGCTGACAACATGTATTTACATTTGTATTCATGTGATTTAATTGATTATTTGAATGTGGGTTGAGGGATTTTAATTATTATTAACTATTTTTTTCCCATGGCTTTTGTGAATTATTCATGGTTTGAATTGATAATTTTAAACTAATTAGGGTGCATAGCATGGTTAATAGGAATGGGGTCGTGGATTCCCCAAAATTTGATGATTTTAATATTGGAATTGGTACAACCTCAATCAAATCTTGTGAAACTTGTTTGAAATTGACAATATGCATATTGAACTACTTTTTAAGCCATTGCATGATATAAGAAGCTATTGCAACATAAAATATTTTAAATTGAACCTAGGGGGTCGTGGATTCCCTCAGGTGGATGAATGATTGGAACTTATGGGGTCATAAATTCCCCCAAGTGATGATAATTAATATGTCATGATGATATTAGCATGTAAGCGTAGTTGGTATGATGATACCAATGGTATGTTCCTACGTGGATAATTATGATGCAATGAATGAAAATGTGTAATTATTTTAAAATGGGCTTAAAGAGGGTTGTGTAGCTAGCCGTGAAGGTGTAAGTCCCAAGGAGGACAAAGACTGGAAACCTACATTTGTCGATGTGAGGATTAGTCTTTATTACCGTATGCCTGTGTCACACTTGATATATATAATTTTTCAGGGATAGGCGAAGGTTCGTGGATTTCCTGGACTTTCTTAACACCTCTGGTTCGTATGGCTACATGCACTGGGGTCAAACTAGGGGGAGAAAGCTAGGGACCATATAACCCATGGGTACTATTATGATGGTTAAGCTACACAGTTCTGGTTATTATTTTAAATCTTATTTTAAACCTTGTTCCCTACCCCAGCATGTTATATATATATATATGACTATTTACAATAGCCTTGAATAACAATTTATATTAGCCTTGAATGATTTTGAACTATTTTGATCATGGCATTATTTTATCTCTTTCTTTAGTTACATGATAGCGCTTACCCTACTAACTATCTCCGAACACTTTATTTTCATATGATACAGGCATCAAAGATAGTTCTAATGTTCCTGCACAGTGATAGTTGATTCTTAGATTATTCATAAGTCATCTTAAAGTGGTGAACCTTTTTCTTTGGTAGGCCTGTTACTTCTAGGTTTAGTTTATGTCAAAGAATGTTTCTTTGGTTTTCATCTTGGCTATTATCGGGGGCATATCCTGACTTAGGTTGTACTTTCGATATTTGAGGCTTTGTAGATTACTGTGGATTGGGATAGTTATTGGATTCTTAGTTTCTTTTTTAGTTAAGTGTATATCTGATCTCTTATTATCTTTTGGATTTCTTTCATTGTTATGTTATTTTGTGTTCTGATTGACTATGTGAAGAGGGTTGTCTCTGATCCTCGGTAAACAAGTAGCTTTCATAGCCAAGCCCTATTTAAAGTTGTGACAAGCTTGGTATTAGAGCCTAGGTTCATGGTCACTGGATGTCCATAAATTTGTGTCAAGTAGAGTCTTTTTTATAAGTGTGTAGCATGTCACACTTATAAGGGAGAGGCTACATGGCATTTAGGAATGTTTTCCTTTCTTATGTTCTATATTTGGGCTACAGATCTAAGGTCTTGAATCTCCTCTAATTTATGTTTTTTCACATTTTAGATCATGCCTCCTCAAAGATTTGATACTCGTGGAATCTCTTCAGTACCACTTGAGGACAACGTAGATGAAACTCTTCCTACTTATGGAGAGACCCGGTCTAGGGTCACTGATCCTGATTTCCCTCATGGAGTTACACCGGTCCCCACTAGTCCTCCTCAGGCTTCTCGGGGTAATGTATCTAATCTAGAGTTTTGCTAGTCAAACCATTTTCTTACTCAGTTGGTGGTCTCTAAGTCATGCCAGTCTTAGTGTGTTGCTTCTATCACTTCTGTTTCTAAGGTCACTAAAGTTGGCCAGTTCATGAGTTTGAGTCGTCTGACTTTCACTGGTTCTAAGGTTAAGAAGGATCCTCAAGGGATCATTAATGAGATAGAAAAGATATTTAGAGTGATGCATGCTTCTGACTCAAAGGGTGTGGAGTTTTCTACCTATCAACTAAAGGATGTAGGATATCAGTGGTATGAGAAAGGAAAGAAGTTAAGGGGTGATGATGCTAAGTTGGCATTATGGGATGAGTTACTATTACTTTTCTTGATCTCTTCTTTCCTAAAGAGTTGAGAGAGGCAAAGAAATAGGAGTTTGTGAATTAGAAATAGGGGAGAATGACTGTGAAGTAATATGCTTTGAAATTCGATCGAATATCTCGCTATGCTCTGGAGTGGGTATTTTTTATGCGGGCTAAGATGTGAAAGTTTGCTTTGGGTTTATCTTAGGACTTGGTGTTGTAGTAAAAGGTTACCTTATTGAATAATGATATGGATATTTCTAGGCTTGTGGTGTAATGCAGCAAATTAAGCATAAGAAGAAGAAGCAAGCAGAAATGGGGGAGAGACAAAGTAAGAAGTTCAGGTATTTAAAGTAGGGTGGAGGTCAGCATAATAATGGTAGAAATAATAGGAAGTAAGGCAGGAAGAAGGCTTGGGGAAATTCTGGTTCTTATTATACGGCTAGTCCTTCATATCCTAAGTTGTCTGGTGATCGACGGTTTCAGGTTGATAGTGGGTTTAGGGCATAAGTTTCCCAGTCCTAGGTTGATGGAGCTCAATCAGCTCCATCCTATCCTCCTTGTAAATTCTGTGGAAAGTTGCATCATGGTTAGTATGAGGAGGAAAGAAATTCGTGTCTGTCCATCTAAGGTTTCTTCTGGAGCTAATAAGGTCCCTATTGCTACTTCTTCAACACCTGCACCAAAGGGTGTTACTTCTACAATTAGCACTGGTCAAAATCGTCCATGTTCTCTCACTACTCGCCAGGAATCTGAGGTATCTCCTGAAATTATCATGGGTGAGTTATAGCTTTTATCTCATGATGTATATTATCTCTTAATACCAAGTCTATTCTTTCTTATGTGACCCCTTATATGGCTATTCATTTTAGTTTTGGTCTTGAAAACATTCCCAGCCCTTTTTTTGTATCAACCTCGATGGGCGGTTCTATTGTTGCTAGAAAGATATATAGGGATTGTGTGGTATCTCTATTTGATAATGAGACTTTGGTGGATTTAGAGTTGGATATGTTCAATGTTGATATGATCCTAGGATTGGATTGGCTTCACTCATGCTATGCTTCTCTTGATTGTCAGACCTGAAAGGTCAATTTCAAATTCCCAAATGAACCAATGATTGAGTGGGAAGGGAGTTCTCTAGTACCTAATGGAAAGTTTATTTCTTATATTAAAGCCTGAAAATTGATTTCCAAGGGGTGTCTATATCATCTAGTTTGGATTAAGGATTCTAATTCTAAGATTCACTCTTTACAATCAGTCTTGGTAGTCAATGAGTTTCCCAAATATTCCCTAACAATTTTTCTGGTATTCCTCCCTATAGGGAAATATACTTTGGGATTGATCTTCTCCTAAATACCCATTCTATATCTATTCCTCCCTATAGAATGGCTCCAACTGAGTTGAAAGAACTTAAGGAGTAGTTGAAAAATCTTCTTAATAAGGGTTTCGTTCACCCTAATGTTTCCCATTGGGGTGATCCTGTACTTTTCATATGTAAGAAGGATGGGTTTCTTCAAATTTGTATAAATTATCGGCAGTTAACTAAGGTGGCAATGAAGAAGTACCCTATTCATTGGATAGATGATCATTTTGACCAGCTTTAGCATGTTAAGTGTTTTTCTAATATTGATCTTCGATCGGGTTATCATCATCAGCTAAAGATTAAGGGGTGGATATCCCTAAGACTGTCTTTCATACCCGGTATGAACATTATGAGTTTTTGGTCATGTTTTTTAGATTGACTAATGCTCCAGTGACATTTATGGACCTTATGAACTGGGTGTTTAGACAGTTCTTGGATTTTTTTGTGATTGTATTTATTGGCAAAATTTTGATGTATTCTAAGAGCGATGAGGATCATGCCAATCACCTTCATATAGTGTTGCAGACTTTAAAGGATCAGCGATTGTATGCTAAATTTTCTAAGGGCAAGTTCTTATTAAGCGCTATGACCTTACTTGGTCATGTTATTTCTAGTGACTGGATTATAGTAGATCAACAGAAAGTTAAAGAAGTTAAGAAGTGGCCTAGACCTACGACTCCAATTGACATTCAGATATTCTTGGGTTTAGCCAGGTATTATATGAGGTTTGTGGAGAGTTTATCTTCAATTGTTGTCCTATTGAAAAAGTTAACTTAGAAAAAGGTGAAGTTTCTTTGGTATGATGCTTGTGAGGGTAGTTTTGAGAAGTTAAAGGATAGGTTAACTTTTTCTCTGGTATTGACCCTACCTGAGGGTACTGATTGTTTTATTGTCTATTATGATGTGTCCCATGTGGGACTAGGATGTGTGTTTAGGCAGTATGGTAAGGTTGTGGCCTATGCTTCTAGGAAGCTCAAAGTTCATGAGAAAAATTACCCGACGGAGGACTTGGAATTATTGGTTATGGTTTTTGCCTTAAAGATTTAGCATCACTATTTGTATGAGGTTCATATGGATATTTTTTTAGATCATAAGAGCTTCCGATACGTGTTCACCCAGAAGGAGTTGAATCTTAGGTAGAGGAGATGGCTTGAGGTGCTCAAGTATTACGATATGAGTCATTATTATCATCCAGGTAAAGCTAATATGGTTGTTGATGCACTTAGCAGGTTGTCCATAAGAATCTCATCTCATGTGGATAAGGATAAACGAGGTCTGGTAAAGGATATTAACTAGTTGGCTAATCTTGGAGTTTGTCTTTTGGATTCTGAGAATGGAGGTATGATTGTTCAAGAGGTAGTGAAGTCATCTCTTGGTTCAGAGGTAAAGTAGAAGTAGGTTTTGGATCCTATCTTGATGCAGATTAAAGATGATGTGGGTCAGCAGAGAGTTATAACTTTTTAAATTTTGTGTGATGGTATTTTGAGGTACCACAGTAGGTTGTGTGATACTGATATTGATGGGCTGTGAGAAAAGATCTTAGAGAAGGCTCATGAGTTAAGGTATACAATTCATCCTGGTTCGATGAAGATTATCATGATTTGAAAAAGATTTATTAGTGGAATAACCTAAAGAGAGATATGGCCAATTTTGTAGCTAAGTGCATGGTTTATTAGTAAGTGAAAGTTGAACACTTGAGGCTTGGTAGGTTGTCTCAAGAGTTGAGTTGCCTATTTGGAAATAGGATGTGATCAATATGGACTTTGTTACTAGTCTTCTACAGTCTTAGAACCATTTTGATTCTATTTGGATCATCGTGGATAGGATGACTAAGTCTGCTCACCTTTTACCTCTGAGGACTACGTACTCTGTAGAGGATTTTGCAAAGTTGTTCATTCAGGAGATTGTCAAGTTGCGTGGTGATCATGTTTCTCTTCTCACTTTTGATGTACATTCTAGAGAGGTTTGGGGACTAAGGTGAACCTTAGCACCGCATTCCATCCTCAGATGGATAGACAAGCAAAAAGGACTATTCAGACTTTTGAGGATATGCTAAGGGCACATGTTATTGACTTATGCGGTACTTGGGTTGATTATTGGCCTTATTGAGTTTACTTATAATAATAGTTATCATTTTAGTATTCATATGGCTTTGTTCGAGGCTTTGTGTGGTAGGAGATGTCGTTTTTCTATTGGGTGGTTTGAAGTTGGAGAGACTAGATTATATAGCCCTGGAGAAGGTGAAGGTGATTAGAGATAGGTTAAGACCACTAAAAGTTGCCAAAACTCCAATGCAGATATAAGGCTTAGGGAGAGTTTGAGGCTGGCTTCTTGAAGGTATCTCTTATGAAGAGAGATATAAGTTTTGGAAGAAAGGGAAGCTCAGTCCCCATTATAGAGACCCGAACTTGATTTTGAGAAGAGCAAGTAATGTTTCCTATAAGCTAGAACTGCCTGCAAGTTTGGGTTCTATTACCCTATGTTTCATGTTTCGATGTTGAAGAAGTATGTGGGTGATCCTTCCTTGGTCGTGCCTATTGAGAGTGTTGGCATTTTGGATTCCATGTCCTACGAAGAGGTCTCGATAAGGATTTTGGATAGACAAGTTCGTAGATTGAGGACAAAGGATAAGGGCTCGGTAAAGGTCCTTTGGAGAAACTAAAAGGTGGAAAAAGCAACTTGGAAAGTTGAAGAGGATTTGAAGGCTAAGTACCCATCCTTGTTCCATGTGTCGGACGGAGGTGCTCAAGGTATTTTGTTTTCCTCTTGTTATTTTCTGAGTTTGTCATTAAATTCTGGTGTATGCTTGCTAATGTTATGCTAAAAGTGTCCTAGCCCATCATTCGAGGACGAATGATCCTAGGAAGGATAATGTAATATGCCATAAAAATTTAAGCATTTTATTTTTGGCCTCCCCAAATCTGAATCATCAATTTTTGGCTAAAAATGTGATTATGGATGTTAGTAGGGTATCCCGAAAGAGTTATAGAAATTTTAGATGAGGTTCAGGGTCATTTTGGAATTCTGAGGCAGTAACCCTCCACGTTTTCACCGTGTCATAGCAGTTACCCTCTGCCATATTGGCGTGGCATGGAGGCAGTGTGCCTCTACGATATCTCCATGTCATGGAGGATAATCACCGCGATAAGTGGTGTGGCATAGAGGATAGAGTCTGCGATAAGCAACATGCCATGTCGAGGTGCAAAAATTATGTAGTTTTATTTTATTCACTTGGGGTGAGGGGCTTTGGGATCTTTTCACCCATATACGGCCTATAAACAAAAAATAACTTTGTTCTTTTTAGTTTTAAAAGATCGAATTCCCAATTTCACTCTCAAACTCAGAACCCAAGAAAAGCTTAGGAATTTCACTGTGCATTCATCTTCTGGGTTTCAAGCTCCAAATTATTTTCAAATTCGTATGTATATAAGGCATGTTACTCTTCCCTAAAACTTGTTTTGCTAATAGCATGTATTTACAATTGTATTCATGTGAGTGATTTAATTAATCATTTGAATGTGGGTTGAGGGATTTTGAGCATTATTAACTAATTTGCTTTTCCCATGGCTTTTGCGAATCATTCATGGTTTGAATTTATAGTTTTAAACTAATTAGGGCGCATGGGCATGGTTAATTCAATTGGAGGTAGTAGATTCCCCCAATGTTGATGATTTTGACATTGGAATTGGTATAACCTCAACCCAGTCTTGTGAAACTTGCTTTGAACTTGAGAATATGCTTATTGAACTACTTTTGAAACCATTGTATGATATAAGAAGCTATGGCAACACAAATGATCTTAAATTGAACCTTGGGGGCCATGGATTCCCCTAAGGTAATGAATAATTGAACCGAGTGGTCGTAGATTCCCCCATGTGGATCAATGATTGGAACCTGTGGGGTTGTGGATTCCCCCAAGTGATGATAATTGTTATGGCATAATGATATTAGCTTGAAAGCGTAGTTGGTATGACGATACCAATAGTATGTGCCTACGTGGAAAATTATGGTTCAATAAATAGGAATGCGTAATTATTTTAATATGGGCTTAAAGGGGTTTGTGTAGCTATCCATAAAGGTGTAAGTCCTAGAAAAGACAAAAACTACAGATCCATGTTTATCGACGTAAGGGTTGGTCTTGATGAACGTGTGCTTGTGTCACACTTGATATGTATATATTTTATCAGGGATAGGTGAAGGGTTATGGATTCATCGGCCTTTCTTGACTCCTCTGGTTCGTGCAGCTAACATGCACTGAGGCCTGACCAAGGGGAGAGAGTTGGGGCCCATATAGACCTCGATACTATTATGACAGTTAAGATATACAGTCCAGTTTAATGTTTTAAATATCATGCTAAACCTTATTCCCTACCCCAGTATGTTTATATATATACATGATTGCGTGCATAGGCTTTGAATGATTTGGAACTGATTTGATCGTGGAATTATTTTATCGATTCCTTGAGTTACATGCTAGCGTTCACCTTGCTAACCATCTTCGGACGCTGTATCCCCACGTGATGTAGGCATCAGAGATATTTCTTCATTTCATGCACAATATTAGGTGATTCTTGAAATATTCATGAGTTAGCCAGAAGTGATGAGCCTCCTTCTTTTGAAAGGCT
>JAPEIP010005815.1:0-19945 GCA_026120095.1 Capsicum chinense
TCCACCCCTGAAACCTTAGACTATAGCACACAGATTTTGCCTAAAAATGCCCCATTGGAACCATTTTTCCTGTTTATCCACCCAAATGGCCACAAAATTAAAAGGACCACACTGTGATGATCTCCAACCTCCATGGCATGCCCCAGTCAATTTTCAGCCTACAGCACGCCCAAACCCTGAGCCCACGCCCAAAACCATGTGCTGTAGCAGACAGATTTGGCTCGAAAATATTCCGTTCACACCGTTTCACCTGTTTGTGCACCCAAATGGACATGAAAAATTATATGAATCATATTGGGATGATCCCTAACCTCCCTAGAATGTCCCGGTAAATTTTTGGCCCACAGCACGCCTGGACCCCAGGACCACCCCCAAAACCATGGGCTATAGCACTCAGATTTGGCTCGAAAATGCCCCGTTTGACTCGTTTTGCCTGTTTGTCCATCCAAATGGCCACAAAAAATTAAACGGACCACACTAGGATGATTCCCAACCTCCTGACATGCCCCAATCAATTTTTGGCCCACAACACGCCCGGACCCCAGGCCCACCCCCAAAACCACGGGCTATAGCACACAGATTTTTCCTGAAAATTCCCTGTTTTCACTGTTTTGTTTTTTTGTCCACACAAATGGCCACAAAAAATTAAACAGACAATACTGGGATGATCCTCTACATCCCTGTCATGCTCCAATTAATTTTTAGACCACAGCTCGCACGGACCCTTGGCCAACCCCCAAAACCATGGGCAAAAGCACACAGATTTAGCCTATAAATTCACCGTTCACACTATTTCACCTGTTTGTCAACCCAAATGGCCACAAAATATTAAACGGACCATACTGGGATGATCCCCAGCCTCCTTGGGATGCCCCGGTTAATTTTTGGACCACCGCATGCCCGGACCCCGGGCTCACCCATGAAACAGCGGGCTATAGCACACAGATTTGGTCCAAAAATGCCCCATTCGCACCGTTTATCTTGTTTGTCCTCCCAAATAGCCACAAAAAATTAAACAGACCATAATGGGATGATCCCCAACTTCCCTATCACGCCCCAGTAAATTTTTAGCCCACAGAATGCTCGAACCATGGGTCCACCCCCAAAATAGTAGGCAATAGCATATAGATTTGGCCCGAAAAATGTCCCATTTGCACTGTTTCTCTTATTTGTACACCCAAATAGCCACAAAAATTAAACGGAACACACTGGACGATCCCTAACCTTCTTGACACGCCTCGATCGATTTTCAAGCCATAGCACACCCGAACCCTAGGCCCACCCTCGAAACCGTGGGCTATAGCACACAAATTTGGCACAAAAATGCTCTGTTCGTACCATTTTACCTGTTTGTAAACCCAAATAGATATCAAAAATTAAACGGAACCCAGGCCCACCCTCGAAACTGTGGGCTATAGCACACAAATTTGGCACGAAAATGCTCTGTTCGTACCGTTTTACCTGTTTGTGCACCCAAATAGACATCAAAAATTAAACGGACTACAATGGGATGATCTCCAACCTCCCTGGTATGCCCCGATCAAATTTTTTCCCATAGCATGCCCGGACCTTGGGCCCACCCCCGAAACCGTGGGCTATAGTACACAGATTTTGCCTGAAAATGCCCCATTTGCATCGTTTTGCTTGTTTATCCATCTAAATGGCCACAGAAAATCAAACGAACCATACTAAGATGATTCCCAGCCTCCCTGGCACGCCCCGATTGATTTTTGGTGTAAGCATGCCCGGACCCCAAGGCCACCCCCGAAATCGTGGGCTATAACACATAGATTTGGCCAGAAAATGCCCCTTCGCATTGTTGTGCCTGTTTGTCCACTCAAATGGCCACAAAAACTTAAACTTACCATACTGGGATGATCTCCATCCTCCCTGGCATGCCCCGGCCAATTTTTGGCCCATAGCACGCCCAGACCCTGGACCCACCCCCAAAATTGTGGGCAATAGTACACAAATTTTACCAAAAAATGCCCCGTTTGCACCGTTTCGCCTGTTTTTCCACCCAAATGTCGACAAAAAATTAAACGGACCATTCTAGGCTGATCTCCAGCCTCCCTGGCATGCAGCGATTAATTTTGCCCACAGTACGCCTGGACCTTGGGTCCTCCCCCAAAACTGTGGGCTATAGCACACTGGCCCAAAAAATGCCCTGTTCATACTGTTTCGCCTGTTTGACCACCCAAATGGACACAAAAATTTAACAGACCATACTAAGATGATCCCCAGTGTACCTGGCACACCTCTGTTGATTTTTGTCCTATAGCACACCCGAACCTTGGGCGCACCCCCAAAAACATGGGCTATAGCACATAAATTTGGCTCGAAAATGCCCCGTTCTCACCGTTTGCTTGTTTGTCCACCCAAATGGCCACGAAAAATTATACGTACCATTATGGGATGATCCCCAACCTCCATGGAATGCCATGTTCATTTTTCAGTACACAGCATGCCCGGACCTCTGTCCCACCAATGAAACCGCGGGCAATAGCACACAGATTTGGTCCAAAAATGCCCCATTCGCACTATTTTGCATGTTTGTCCACCCAAATAGGAACCAAAAATTAAATGGACAAAACTTGGATGATCCCTAGCCTCCCTGGCATGCCCGGATCAATTTTCAGCCCACAGCATACCCAAACCCTGGGCCCACACCCAAAATCGTGGGCTATAGCACACAGATTTGGGCCAAAAATGCCTCGTTCGTATGGTTTCTCCTGTTCGTCCATCCAAATGGTGACCAAAAATTAAATGAACCTCACTGGGTCAATCTCCAGCCTTCTTATCTTGCGTCGATTGATTTTTGGCCCGCAGCATGCCCGAAATCTAGGCCCACACCAAAAATTGTGGGCTATAGCATATAGATTTGGCCCAAAAATGCCCCATTCGCACTGTTTCGCCTATTTGTCTACACAAATGGTGATGAAAAATTAAACGGACCATATTGTGACAATCCCCAGCCTTCCTGGCATGCCCCGATAGATTTTTAACCCTTAGCACGCCCGGGCCCTCGGCCCACGCCCAAAACCATGGGCTATAACACATAGATATGGCCCGAAAATGCCCCGTTCCCATCGTTTTGCCTGTTTGTCCACCCAAATGGCAATGAAAAATTAAATGGACCATACTAGTTTGATCGTCAGTATTCCTAGCATGCTTTGATCTATTTTTGGTCTACATCACGCTTGGACCTTGGGCCCACCCCCAAAATCGTGGGCTATAGGACATAGATTTGGCCCAAAAATACCCCGTTCACACTGTTTGCCTATTGGTCAACCCAAATGGCCATAAAAAATTAAACGAACCTTACTGGGGCAATCCCCAGCTTCCCTTGGCACGCCCCAAATGATTTTGGGACCCCCAGCACACCCGAAACTTGGACCCATCCCCAAAACCGTGGGCTATTAGACAAATTTGGCTCGAAAATGCCCCGTTCGCACAGTTTCACCTGTTTGTCCACCCAAATAGCCACAAAAAAAAATAAATGGACCACACTGGGATGATCCCTAACCTCCTTGGCATACCTCGGTCAATTTTTGACCTACAACACGCTCGAACCCCGAGCCCACCCCCAAAACCATAGGCTATAGCACAAAGACTTGGCCCGAATATGCCCCGTTTGCATCATTTTGCCTCTTTGTCCACCCAAATAGCCACAAAAAATTAAACAGATTATACTAGAACGATCCCCAGCCTCCCTGACATGCCTCGGTTGATTTTCGGCCTACAGCATACCCGAACTCGGGGACCACCCCCAAAACTGTGGGTTATAGCATACAAATTTGGCCAAAAAATGCCTCGTTCATATTGTTTTGCCTGTTTGTCCACCCAATAGCCACAAAAAATTAAATGGACCACATTAGGACGATCCCTAGCCTCCCTGGCATGCCTCGGTCGATTTTTGACCCACAACATGCCCAGAACTCGGGCCCACCCCCAAAACCGTGGGCTATAGCAAATAGATTTGGCTTGAAAATGCCCCATTTTCACTGATTTGCCTGTTTGTCCCCCCAAATGGCCATAAAAAAATTAAATGGACCATACTGGGATGATCCCCATCCTCCTTGGCACGCCCCGATCAATTTTTGACCACTAAAACGCCCGGTCCCCAAGCCCAGGCAAAATGGCCCACCTTCTTAGCATGCCTCGGTCAATTTTTGGCCCACAAAATGCTTGAATCTCGAGCCCACCCCTAAAACCGTGGGCTATAGCACACAAATTTAGACTAAAAATGCCCTTTTCGCATATTTCGCCTATTTGTCCTCCCATATGGCCATAAAAAATTAAAAAGACCACGCTAGGATGATCCCCAGCCTCCCAGGCATGGCCCAGTTAATTTTCGACCCACAGTACGCCCGGATCCCGAGCCCGACCCTAAAACTGTGGGCTATAGCACACAAATTTGACCCAAAAATGCCCCATTCGCACCATTTTGCCTGTTTGTCCACCCAAATAGCCACAAAAAATTAAACGTACTACATTGGGATGATTCCCAGCCTCCCTGGAATACCCTGGTCAATTTTTGACCTACAGCACGCCCGGACCCTGGGCCCACCCCCGAAACCGCATGTTATAGCACACAAATTTGGCCTAAAAATACCCCGTTCGCACCATTTCACCTGTTTTTTCATCCAAATGGCCATGAAGAATTAAAAAGACTATATTGGGATGATCCCCAGCCTCCCTGGCATACTGAGATGATCCGCAGCCTCCCTGGCATGACTCAATCGATTTTCGGCCTACAGCACGATCAGAACCCGGGCCCACCCTCAAAACCGTAGGCTATAGCACACAAATTTGGACCATATTATGATAATCCCTAGCCTCCCTATCATGCCCTTATTAATTTTTATCCTACAGCACGCCCGAACCCTCGGCCCACGCCCAAAACCGTAGGCTATAGTACCCAGATATAGCCCAAAAATACCCCATTCGCATTGTTTCGCCTATTTGTCCACCCAATGGCGATGAAAAATTAAACGGACCATATTGGGTCGATCTCCAGGCTTCCTAGCATACCTTGATAAATTTTTGGCCCATATCACGCCCGAACCCCGGGCCCACCCCCAAAATCGTGGACTATAGCACACAGATTTAGCCCAAAAGTACCCCATTCGCATTATTTTACCTGTTGGTCAACCCAAATAGCCATAAAAAATTAAATGAACCTTACTGGGGCAATCCCCAGCTTCCCTGGCATGCCTCGATTGATTTTTGGACCCCCAGCACACCCATACCTCGAGCCCATCCCCAAAACCATGGGCTATAGCACACAATTTTGGCTAAAAAATGCCCAATTCTCACTGTTTCGCCTGTTTGTCCACCTAATAGCCACAAAATAATATATGTACCATACTAGGATGATCCCCAGCCTCCATGGAACGCCATGGTCATTTTTCAGCATGCAGCATTCCCGGACCCCGGTCCCACCAATGAAACCGCGGGCTATAGCACACAGATTTGGTCCAAAAATGCCCCATTCATACTATTTTTCCTATTTGTACACCCAAATAGCCATGAAAAATTAAACGGACCAAACTGGGATGATCCCTAGCCTCTGTGGCATGCCCCGATCGATTTTTAGCCCACAGCACGCCCAAACCCTTGGCTCATGCCCAAAATTGTGGGCTATAGCACACAGATTTGGCCCAAAAATGCCCCGTTCACACCGTTTCCCCTGTTTGTCCATCTAAATGGCGACAAAAAATTAAACGGACCTCACTGGGTCGATCTCCAGCCTTCCTAGCTTGCGTCGATAGATTTTTGGCCTACAACACGCCTAAAATCTAGGCCCACACCTAAAATCATGGGCTATAGCACACAAATTTGGCCCGAAAATACCCTATTCGTACTGTTTTGCCTATTTGTCTAGACAAATCGCGACAAAAAATTAAATGGACCATATTGTGACAATCCCTAGCCTCTCTATCATGCCCTTATCAATTTTTATCCCACAACACACCCAAACCCTCGGCCCACGCCCAAAACCGTAGGCTATAGTACCCAGATATAGCCCAAAAATGCCCCATTCGCATTGTTTCGCCTATTTGTCCACCCAAATGGCAATGAAAAATTAAACGGACCATATTGGGTCGATCTCCAGGCTTCCTAGCATGCCTTGATCAATTTTTGGCCCACATCACGCCCGGACCCCGGGCCCACCCCCAAAATCGTGGGCTATAGCACACAGATTTAGCCTAAAAATACCCCATTCGCACTATTTTACCTGTTGGTCAACCCAAATAGCCATAAAAAATTAAATAAACCTTACTGGGGCAATCCCCAGCTTCCCTGGCATGCCTCGATTGATTTTTGGACCCCCAGCACACCCATACCTCGAGCCCATCCCCAAAACCGTGGGCTATAACACACAGATTTGGCTCGAAAATGCCCCGTTCGCACATTTTCACCTGTTTGTCCACCCAAATGGCCACAAAAAATTAAACAGAACACACTAGAATGATCCTCAGCCTCACTGTCATGCTCCGGTTGATTTTTTGTCCACAGCACGCCCGGACCACGGGCTCACCCCCAAAATAGTAGGCTATAGCACACAAATTTAGCCCGAAAAATGCCCTGTTTGGACCGTTTCGCCTGTTTCTCCAGACAAATGGCCACCAAAAATTAAATGGACCATATTGCGATGATCCCAGCCTCCCTGGTATGCCTCGATCAATTTTTGGTCCACAGCACACCCAAACCCTAGGCCCACCCCAAGACTGCGGGCTATAGCACACAGATTTGGCAAAAATACCCCATTCGCATTATTTTGCCTGTTTATCCACCCAAATAGCCTCAAAAAATTAAACAGACCGAATTGGTATGATCCCCAGCCTCCCTAGCATGCCTCGGTTGATTTTCAACCCACAGCATGCCCATACCCCGAGCCCACCCCTGAAACCGTAGGCTATAGCACATAGATTTAGCCCGAAAATACCCCATTCACACTGTTTTACCTGTTTCTCCACCCAAATAGCCATGAAAAATTAAACGTACTATACTGGGATTATTCCCAGCCTCCCTGGCATACCTGGTCAATTTTTGACCTACAGCACGCCGGACCCTGGGCCCACCCCCAAAACCGCATACTATATAGCACACAGATTTGGCCTAAAAATGCCCCATTCGTACTGTTTCACCTGTTTGTCCACCGAAATGGCCATCAATAATTAAATGGACCACACTGGGATGATCCCCAGCCTCCCTGGCATGCCTCGGTCGATTTTTAGCCCACAACACGCCCGAACCCTGGGCCCACCCCCGAAACCGTAGGCTATAGCACACAATTTGTACCGAAAATGCCTTGTTTACACCGTTTCACCTGTTTGTCCACCCAAATGGCCACAAAAAATTAAACGTACCATACTGGGATGATCCCCATCCTTCTTAGCATGCCGCAGTCGATTTTTGACGTACAACACTCCTAAACCCCTGGCCCACCCTCAAAATCGTAGGCTATAGCACATATATTTTACCAAAAAATACCCCGTTGGAATCATTTGACCAGTTTGCCCACCCAACTGGCCACGAAAAATTAAAGGAACTACACTGGGATGATCCCCAGCCTCCATGGAACAGCCCGATCAATTTTTGGCCCACAGCACGCCCGAAACCCAAGTCCACCCCTAAAACTGTGCACTATAGCACACAGATTTGGCTAGAAAATGCCTCGTTCGCACCTTTTCGCCCTTTTGTCCACCCAAATGGACAGGAAAAATTTAATGTTCCACATTGGGATGATCCCCAACCTCCCTGGCATGCCCTGGTTAATTTTTGGCCTACAACACACTTGGACCCTGGGCCCACCCCAAAACCGTAGGCTATAGCACACAGATTTGGCCCAAAAATGCCCCATTCGCACCATTTCTCCTGTTTGTCCACTCAAATGGCCACGAAAAATTATACGTACCATACTGGGATGATCCCCAGCCTCCATAGAATGCCATGGTCAATTTTTAATACACGGCACGCTTGGAACCCGGTCCCATCAATGAAACCGCAGGCTATAGCACACAGATTTGGTCCAAAAATGCCCCATTTGCACTGTTTTGCCTGTTTGTCCACCCAAATAGCCATGAAAAATTAAACAGACCATACTAGTATGATCCGTATCCTCCCTGGCATTCCCATCGATTTTCAGTCCACAGCACGCCCGTACCCTGGGCCCATGCCCAAAACTGTGGGCTATAGCACACAGATTTGGTCTGAAAATGCCCCATTCGCACTGTTTCACCTGTTTATCAACCCAAAAGGCAACGAAAAATTAAACGGACCACACTGGGCTGATCTTTAGCCTTTCTGGCATTCCTCGGTCTATTTTTGGCCCACAGTACTCCTGGAACCTGGGCCCAGCCCCAAAATTGTGGGCTATAGCACACAGATTTTGCCCAAAAATGCATCGTTCGTATTGTTTCACCTGTTTGTCCGGCCAAATAGCCATGAAAAATTAAACGGACCATATTGGAATGATCCCGAGCCTCCTTGCCATGCCCTAGTCAATTTTGGCCCACAGCACGCCCGGACCTCGGACCCACCCCTGAAATCGTGGGCTATAACACATAGATTTAGCCCAAAAATACCCTGTTCGTACCATTTTGCCTGTTTGTCTACCTAAATAGCCACAAAAAATTAAACGGACCACATTGGGATGATCCCCAGCCTTCCTGGCATGCCTCGATCGATTCTCGGCCCACAGCATGCTCGGACCCCAGGCCCACCCCCAAAATCGTGGGCTATAACACAAAAATTTGGTCCAAAAATGCCCCATTCACACTGTTTTACCTGCTGGTCCACCCAAATAGCGATGAAAAATTAAACCGAGCCTTACTGGGACAATCCTCAACTTCCCTGGCATGCCTCGATCAATTTTTGGACCACCAGCACACCCTGACCCTGGGCCCACCCCAAAACTGTGGACTATAACACAGATTTGGCCTAAAAATGCCCCGTTCGCACCATTTGGCCTGTTTGTCCACCCAAATGGACACGAAAAATTAAACAAACCACATTGGGATGATCCCCAGCGTCCCTGGCATGCCTCGGTCTATTTTTGACCTACAACATGTTCGAACCCCGAGCCCACCCCCAAAATCATGGGCTATAGAACACAGATTTGGCCTAAAAATACCCCATTCGCATTATTTTGCCTGTTTATCCACCCAAATAGCCACAAAAAATTAAACAGATCACACTAGGATGATACCCATCCTCCCTGACATGCCTCGGTCAATTTTCAGCCCACAACATGCACGGACCCTGGACCACCCCAAAAACCATGGGTTATAGCACACAGATTTGGCCAGAAAATGCCTCGTTCGCATTGTTTCGCCTGTTTGTCCACCTAAATAGCCACGAAAAAAATAAATGGACTATATTGAGATGATCCCCAGCCTCCCTAGCATGCTCCGATTGATTTGCGGCCCACAAAATGCCCAGAACTCAAGTCCACCCTCAAAACCGTGGGCTATAACACACAGATTTGGCCCGAAAATGCCTCGTCCACACTGTTTTGCTAGTTTGTCCTCCGAAATAGCCACAAAAAATTAAGTGGACCATACTGGGATGATACCAAACCTTACTGGCATGCCCAATTGATTTTTATCCCACAGAACGCCTAGACCCCGAGCCCATCCCCAAAATAGTGGGCTATAGCACACAGATTTAGCCCAAAAATGCCCTGTTTGCATTATTTAGCCTATTTTTCCACCCAATGGCCATAAAAATTTAAACGAACCACAATGGGATAATCCCCAGCCTCCCTAGCATTCCTTGATAAATGTTTGGCCGACAACATGCTCGAATCTCGGGCCCACCCTAAAAACCCGTGGGCTATAGCACACAGATTTGGCCCAAAAATACCCTGTTTGCACTGTTTTGCCTGTTTCTCCTCCCATATTGCCAGAGGAAATAAAAAAGACCATGTTCAGATGATCCCCAGCCTCCCTGGCATGCCCTAGTAGATTTTTTGCATACATCATGCTCGAACCCTGGGGCCACCGCCGAAACTGTGGGCTATAGCACACAGATTTGCCCAAAAATGCCCCGTTCGCACCGTGTCACCTGTTTGTCCACCCAAATGGCCATTAAAAATTAAAAGACCGCACTGGGATGATCCCCAGCCTACCTGGCATGCCCTAGTTAATTTTTGACCCATAGCACACCCGGACCCTAGGCCCACCACCAAAATTGTCGGCTATAGCACATAGATTTGGCTCGAAAATGTCTTGTTTGCACTATTTTGCCTGTTTGTCCACCCAAATGGCCACAAAAAATTAAACGGACAACAATGAGATGATCCCCAACCTCCCTGGCATGCCCTGGTTAATTTTTTGCCTGTGCACACCCTGACCCCGGGCCCACCCCCTAAACCGTGGGCTAAGCACAAAGATTTAGCCTGAAAATATCGTGTTCGGATCGTTTCGCCTATTTGTCCACCCAAATGGCCACAAAAATTAAACAGACCACACTGGGATGATCCTTAGCCTCCCTGTCATGTTCCGATCAATTTTTGGTCCACATCACGCCCAGACCACAGGCCCACCCCTAAAACTGTGGCCTTAGCATATAAATTTGGCCCGAAAATGCCCCGTTTGAACCGTTTCGCCTGTTTCTCCTCCCACATAGCCACCAAAAATTTAACGGACCATATTGGGATGATACCCAACCTTCCTGGCATTCCCTAATCTATTTTTGGCCCATAGCAAACCCGATCCCCAGACCCACACCCAAAACTACTGCTATAGCACACAGATTTGGCCCAGAAATGCCTCGTTCGCATTATTTCGCCTGTTTATCCACCCAAATAGACACGAAAAATTAAATTGACTCTTCTAGGATGATCCCCAGCCTCCCTGGCATGCCTCGGTTGACTTTAGGCACACAACATGCCCAGAGCTTGAAAATACCCCATTCCCATTGTTTTGCCTGTTTGTCTAGTCAAACAGCCATGAAAACCTAAACGAACCACACTAAGATGATTCCCAGCCTCCATGGCATGCCCTGGTCAATTTTTGACCTACAGCACGCCCGGACCCCGGCCCACCCCTGAAACCACAGACTATAGCACACAGATTTGTCCCAAAAATGCGTCGTTCACAATGTTTCACCTGTTTGGCAACCCAAATGGCCATGAAGAATTAAATGGACCACATTAGGACAATCCCCAGCCTCCTTGGCAATCCCCGGATGATTTTTGGCCCGCAGCACGATCGAACCTGGGCCCACCCCCAAAACCATAGGCTATAGCACATAAATTTAGCTCAAAAAATGCCTCATTTACACTATTTTGCCTGTTTGTCTACCCAAATAGCCACTAAAAATTAACGTACCATATTGGGATGATACCCAGCCTCCCTGGCATGCCCCAGCTAATTTTTGGCCCACAGCACGCCCGAACCCCTGGCCCACCCTCGAAACCGTATGCTATAGCACACAGATTTTACCTAAAAATGCCCTATTAGAATTATTTTGCCTGTTTGTCCACCCAAATGGCGACAAAAAATTAAATGGACTATACTGGGATGATCCCCAGCCTCCATGGAATGACCCGATCGATTTTCAGTCCATAGCACACAGATTTGGCTCGAAAATGCCTCGTTCACACTATTTCGCCTATTTATCCACCCAAACGGACACAAAAAATTAAATGATCCATATTGCGTTGATCCCCAGCCTCCCTGGCATGCACCAGTCAACTTTTGGCCCACAGCACGCCCAGACCCCAGTCCCACCAATGAAACTGCAGACTATAGCATACAGATTTAGTCCAAAAATGCCTTATTCGCACTGTTTTACCTGTTGTCCACCCAAATGGCCACGAAAAATTAAACAGACCATATTGGGATGATCCCCAGCCTCCCTGACATGCACCGATCAATTTTTTGCCTACAGTACGCCCGGACCCCGGTCCCACCAATGAAACTGCAGACTATAGCACACAGATTTGGTCCAAAAATGCCTCATTCGCACTGTTTTACTTGTTTGTCCACCCAAATGGCCACGAAAAATTAAACAGACCATACTGGGATGATCCCCAGACTCTCTGGCATGCCCCAGTCAATTTTTAACCCACAGCATGCCCATACCCTGGGCCCACACCCAAAACCGTGGGCTATAGCACATATATTCAACCCAAAAATGCCTCGTTTGCACCGTTTTGCCTGTTTGTCCACCAAAATAGCAACGAAAAATTAAATGGACCAACTAGGTCAATCTCCAGCCTTCCTGGTATGCCTCGATCGATTTTTGGCCCACAGCACTCCCAGAACCCAGGCCCACCCCCAAAATCGTGGGCTATAGCACACAGATTTGGCTTGAAAATGCCCCATTTGCACTATTTTGCCTGTTCGTCCACCCAAATATCCACGAAAAATTAAAAGGACCACACTGGGATGATCCCAAACCTCCCTGGAATGCCCCGATTAATTTTTAGCCCATAGTATGCCTGGACCCTGGGCCCGCCCCCAAAGCCGTAGGCTATAGCACAAAGATTTAGCCTAAAAATGCCTTGTTCGTACCGTTTTGCCTGTTTATCAGCCCAAAAGGCAACAAAATATTAAATGAACCACACTAGGTTGATCTTCAGCCTTTCTGGCATACCTCGGTCTATTTTTAGCCCACAGCACGCCTGGAACCGGGTACAGCCCCAAAATTATGGGTTATAGCACACAAATTTTGCCCAAAAATGGCTCGTTCTCACTATTTCACCTGTTTGTTTGGCCAAATGGCCATGAAAAATTAAACGGACCATACAGAATGATCCCCAGCCTTCCTGGCATGCCCTAATCAATTTTGGCCCACAGCACGCCCGGACCTCGGACCCACCCCTGAAATCATGGGTTATAACACGCAGATTTAGCTGGAAAATACCCTGTTCATACCGTTTTGTCTGTTTGTCCACCTAAATAGCCACAAAATATTAAACGGACCACACTGGGATGATTCCCCGCCTCCCTGGCATGCCTCGGTCAATTCTTGGCCCACAGCACGCTCAGACCCCGGGCCGGCCCCCAAAACCGTGGGCTATAGCTCACAAATTTAGCCCAAAAATACCATATTTGTACTATTTTACCTGTTGGACTACCCATATGGCCATGAAAAATTAAACGAGCCTTACTGGGATAATCCTCAACTTCCCTGGCATGCCCTGATCAATTTTTGGACTACCAGCACACCCTGACCCTGGGCCCATCCCCAAAACCGTGGGCTATAACACAGATTTAGCCTAAAAATGGCCCGTTCGCACCATTTGTCCTGTTTGTCCACCCAAATGGACACGAAAAATTAAATGAACCACATTGGGATGATCCCCAGTGTCCCTGGCATGCCTCGATTGATTTTTGACCTACAGCATGCTCAAACCCCGAACCCACCCCCAAAACCATGGGCTATAGAACACAGATTTGCCCCGAAAATACCCCATTCGCATTGTTTCTCCTGTTTGTCCAACCAAATAGCCACAAAAAATTAAACAAATCACACTAGGATGATACCCAGCCTCCCTGGCATGCCTCGATCAATTTTAAGCCCACAACATGCCCGGACCCAGGAGCACCCCCAAAACCGTGGGCTATAGCACACAGATTTGGCTGGAAAATGCCTCGTTCGCATAGTTTCTCCTGTTTGTCGACCTAAATAGCCATGAAAAATAAATGGACTATACTGAGATGATCCCTAGCCTCCCTATTATGCCCCGGTCAATTTTTGTCCCACAAAATACCCAAAACTCGTGCCCACCCTCAAACCCGTGGGCTATAGCACACAAATTTAGCTCGAAAATGTCCCATTCGCATTGTTTTGCCAGTTTGTCCACCCAAATGGCCATAAAAAATTAAGTGGACCATACTGGGATGATCCCAAACCTCACTGGCATGCCCAGTCAATTTCAACCCATAGAACGTCCAGACCCCGAGCCCATCCCCAAAATCGTGGGCTATAGCATACAGATTTGGCCCAAAAATGCCTCGTTCGCACTGTTTTGCCAGTTTGTCTACCCAAATAGCCACAAAAAATTAAGTGGACCATACTGGGATGATCCCAAACCTCACTAGCATGCCCAATCAATTTTCTACCCACAGAACGTCCAGACCCCGAGCCCATCCCTAAAATTGTGGGCTATATCACACAGATTTGGTCCGAAATGACCCGTTTGCATTGTTCAGCCTATTTATCCACCCAAATGGCCATGAAAATTTAAATGGACCATACTGGGATGATCCCCAGCCTCCATAGCATGCCTTGGTTGATTTTTGGCCCACAACATGCTCGAATATCGGGCCCACCCTAAAAACCGTGGGCAATAGCACATATATTTGGCCCAAAAATACCCCGTTCGCACTATTTTGCCTGTTTCTCCTCCTATATGGCCAGAGGAAATAAAAACAACCATGCTAAGATGATCCCCAGCCACCCTGGCATGCCCCAGTCGATTTTCGATATACAGCATGCTCGGGCCCTGGGCCCACCCCTGAAACTATGGGCTATAGCACACAGATTTGCCCAAAAATACCCCGTTCGCACCGTTTCACCTCTTTGTCCGCCCAAATGGCCATTAAAAATTAAACAAACCATACTGGGAAGATCCCCTGCCTACCTGACATTCCTCAGTCGATTTTTGGCCCATAGCACACCCGGACCCTAGGCCCACCACCAAAATTGTCGGCTATAGCACACAAATTTGGATCGAAAATGTCCCGTTCGCACTGTTTTGCCAGTTTGTCCATCCAAATGGCCACAAAAAATAAAACGGACCACACTGAGATGATCCCCAACCTCCCTGGCATGCCCCAACCAATTTTTTTCCTGTAGCACACCCTGACCCCGGGCCCACCCCTAAACCGTGGGATAAGCACACAGATTTAGCCCGAAAATTCCATGTTTGAATCGTTTTGCCTGTTTCTCCACCCAAATGGTCACAAAAAATTAAACAGACCATACTGGGATGATCCTCAGCCTCCCTTTCATATTTTGGTCAATTTTTGGTCCACAGCACGCCCAGACCACGGGCCCACCCCAAAAACCATGGCCTTTAGCACACAAATTTTGCCCAAAAATGACCCATTTAAACCGTTTTGCCTGTTTCTCCACCCAAATAGCCACAAAAAATTAAACAGACTACATTGGGATGATCTCCATCCTGCTTGGCATGTCCAGATCTATTTTTAGCCCATAGCACACCCGAACCTCAAGCCCACATCCAAAACCACTGGCTATAGCACACAGATTTGGCCCGAAAATGCCCCGTTCGCATCGTTTTGCCTGTTTATCCACCCAAATGGACACAAAAAATTAAATGGACTCTGCTGGGATGATCCCCAGCCTCCTTAGCATGCCTCGGTTGACTTTTGGAACACAAAACGCCTAGACCCTGGGCTAACCCCCGAAACCATGGGCTATGGTACACAAATTTGGCCTGAAAATACCCCGTTCGCACCGTTTTGCCTGTTTGTCTAGCTAAACAGCCACGAAAACTTCAACAAAACACACTGAGATGATTCCCAACCTCCCTGGCATGCTCTGGTCAATTTTTGACCCATAGCACGCCCAAACCCCGGCCCACCCCTGAAACCACAGACTATAGCACACAGATTTGTCTCGAAAATGCCCCGTTCACACCGTTTCACCTATTTGGCAACTCAAATGGACATGAAGAATTAAATAGACCACATTGGGACAATTCCCAGCCTCCTTGGAGAGCCCCAGATGATTTTTGGCCCACAGCACGCCCTGACTTGGCCCACCCCCAAAAACCGTGGGCTATAGCACATAAATTTAGCACGAAAAATGCCTCATTTACACCATTTTGCCTGTTTGTCTACCCAAATAGCCACTAAAAATTAAATTTACCATATTGGGATGATCCCCAGCTTCCCTAGCATACCCCAGCCAATTTTCGGCCGACAGCACGCCCGAACCCCTGGCCCACCCTTAAAACCGTAGGCTATAGCACACAGATTTTACCCAAAAATGCCCTGTTGGAATATTTTGCCTGTTTGTCCACCTAAATGGCAAAAAAAATTTAAACGAACTATACTGGGATGATCCCCAGCCTCCATGGTACGACCTGATCGATTTTCAGCCCATAGCACACAGATTTGGCTCAAAAATGCCTTGTTCGCATTGTTTCTCCTGTTTGTCCACCCAAATGGGTACGAAAAATTAAATGATCCATATTGGGATGATCCCCAGACTTCTTGGTATCCACCAGTCAATTTTTGGCCCACAGCACGCCCGGACCCCGATCCCACCAATGAAACCGCAGACTATAGCATACAGATTTGGTCCAAAAATGCCTCATTCACACTGTTTCACCTGTTTGTCCACCCAAATAGCCATGAAAAATTAAAAAATACCATACTGGGATGATCCCCAGCCTCTCTAGCATGCTCCGGTCGATTTTCAACCCACAGCACGCCCGGACTCTGGGGCCACACCCAAAACCGTGGGCTATAGCACACAGATTTAGCCTGAAAATGCCTCGTTCGCACTGTTTTGCTTGTTTGTCCACCGAAATGATGATGAAAAATTAAATGGACCTAACTTGGTCGATCTCCAGCCTTCCTGGTATGCCTCGATCGATTTTCAGCCCACATACTCTCGGAACCCAGGCACACCCCCAAAATCGCAGGCTATAACACACAGATTTGGCCTGAAAATGCCCCATTCGCACTATTTTACCTGTTTGTCCACCCAAACGGCCACAAAAAATTAAACGGACCATACTGGGATGATCCCCAATATCCCTGGCATGCCCCGATTAATTTTCAGCCCACAGTATGCCTGGACCCTGGGGCCACGCCCAAAACCGTTGGCTATAGCACACATATTTAGAACAAAAATGCCCCGTTTGTACTGTTTTGCCTGTTTGTCCACCCAAATTGCGACGAAAAATTAATCGGGCTATATTGGGTCGATCTCCAGCTTTCCTAGTATGCCTTGATCAATTTTTGGCCTACAGCACACCCGGACCTCGGGTCCACCCCCAAAATCGTGGGCTATAACCCACAGGTTAGGCCCAAAAATGTCCCATTCGCACTATTTTTCCTGTTGGTCCATCCAAATGGCCATAAAAAATTAAACAAACCTTAATGATACAATCCCCTGCTTCTTTAGCATGCCTCGATCGATTTTAGGACCCCCAGCACATCCAAACCCCGGGCCTATCCCCAAAACCGTGGGCTATAACACACACATTTGGCCCAAAAATGCCCCATTCGTACCGTTTTGCCTGTTTGTCCACCTAACTGGCAACAAAAAATTAAACGGACCACACTAGGATGATCCCCAGCCTCCCTATCATACCTCAATCAATTTTTGACCTACAGCACACTCAAACCCTGAGCCCACCCCCAAAACCGTAGGCTATAGCACACAGATTTGAGCCAAAAATGCCTCGTTCGCATCGTTTTGCCTGTTTGTCCACCCAAATAGCCAAAAAAAATTAAACGGATTACACTACAACAATCCCCAGCCTCCTTAGCATGCCACGGTTGAATTTTGGCCCACAGCATGCCCGGACCCCGGGACCACCCCCAAAACCGTAGGCTATAGCATATAAATTTGGCCAAAAAATGCCTCGTTCATATCATTTTGCCTGTATGTCCACCAAAATAGACACAAAAAATTAAATGGACCACACTGGGATGATTCCCAGCTGCCCTGAAATACCCCGGTCGATTTTCAACCACAACACACCCAGAAATCAGGACTACCCCCAAAATCGTGGGTTATAGCACACATATTTGGCTTGAAAATGCCCAGCTCGCATCGTTCTGCCTGTTTGTCCACCTAAATGGCCACAAAACTATAAATGCACCATACTGGGAGGATCCCCAACCTCCTTGACACGCCCCGGTCGATTTTTGACCAACAGCACGCCCGATCTCCAAGACCATCCCCAAAATTATGGGCTGTAACACACAGATTTGGCCCGAAAAATGCCCCGATTGCATCGTTTCACCTGTTTGTCCACCCAAATAGCCACAAAAAATTAAATGTACCATACTAGGACAATCCCCAGCCTCCCTGGGATGCCTCTGTCAATTTTTGGCCCACAACATGCTCGAATCTCAGATCCACACCAAAAACCGTGGGCTATAGCATATAGATTTGGCACGAAAATTCCCCGTTTGCGCTGTTTCGCCAGTTTGTCCTCTCATATGGCCACGAAAAATTAAACAGACCTCGCTAGGACAAGCCCCAGCCTCCCTGGCATGCCCCTGTCAATTTTTGACCCACAGCATACACTGACCCCGGGCTCACCCCCAAAACTGTGGGCTATAGCACACAGATTTAACCCGAAAATGCCCCGTTCGCACCACTTTACCTGTTTTTCCACTCAAATGGACTAGAAAAATTAAACGAACCACACTAGGATGATCCCCAGCCTACCTGACATGCCCCAGTCAATTTTTGACCCACAGAATGCCTGGACCCTGGGCCTACCCCCAAAATCGTAGGCTATAGCACACAGATTTGGCCCAAAAATGCCCCGTTTATATCATTTCACCTATTTTTCCACCCAAATGGCCACAAAAAATTAAATGGACCATATTGGGATGATCCTCAGCCTCCCTGGCATGCCTCGGTCGATTTTTGGCCAATAACATGCTCGGATCTCGAACCTACCCCAAAAATTGTGGGCTATAACACAGATTTGGCATGAAAATGCCCCGTTTACACTATTTTGCCTGTTTGTCCTCCCATATGGCCACAAAAAATTAAACAGACCTCGTTAGGACAATCCCCAGCCTCCTTGGCATGCCCCAATCAATTTTTGACCCACAGCATGCCCGGACCCTGGGCCCACCCCCTAAACTACGGGCTGTAGCATACAGATTTAACCCAAAAATGCCTCGTTTGCACCATTTTTCCTGTTTGTCCACCCAAATAGACACGAAAAATTAAATGGACCACACTAAGATGATCCCCAGCCTACTTGGCATGCCCAGTCGATTTTTGTCCTATAGAACGCCTGGATCCTGGGGCCACCCCCAAAATCGTAGGCTATAGCACACAAATTTAGCCCAAAACTGACCCATTCGTACCGTTTTGCCTGTTTATACACTTAAATGGCCACAAAAAATTAAACGGACTATACTCAGATAATCCCCAACCTCCCTGGCATGCCCCAAAAAATTTTTGACCCACAGCATGCCCGGACCCCGGGCCCACTCCCAAAACCGTGGGCTATAGCACACAGATTTGGCCCGAAAATGCCCCGTTTGCACCATTTGGCCAGTTTGTCCACACAAATGGGCACAAAAATTAAACAGACCATACTGGGACGATCCTCAACCTCTCTGTCATGCTTCAGTCAATTTTTGGTCCACAGAACGCACGGACCATGGTCTCACCGTCAAGAATGTGGGCTATAGCACACAAATTTAGCTCAAAATACCGTATTTGAACTGTTTCGCCTATTTCTCCACCCAAATGGCCACCAAAATTAAAAGGAACACATTAGGACGATCCCCAGCCTCCCTGGTATGCCCCGATCTACTTTTGTCCCACATCACACCCGAAACCCAAGCCTACCCCCAAAATTGCGGGCTAAAGCGCACACATTTGGCCCAAAAATGCCTCGTTTGCACTGTTTTGCCGATTTATCCACCCAAATGGCCCTAAAAAATTAAACAGACCACGCTGGAATGATCCCCAGCCTCCCTAGTATGCCTCGATCAATTTTTGGCCCACAGCACACCCATACATCGGGCCCACCCCTAAAACCGTAGGCTATAGCATACAGATTTAGACTGAAAATACCCCGTTTGCACCTTTTTGCTTGTTTGTCCACCCAAATTGCCACAAAAAATTAAACGGACCACACTGGGATAATTCCCAGCCTTCCTGGCATGCCTTGGTCAATTTTTAACCGACAGCATGCCCGATCCCTGGGCCCACCCCCAAAACCGCACACTATAGAACACAGATT
>JAPEIP010005825.1:0-18598 GCA_026120095.1 Capsicum chinense
ATTGTGCATGGAATTTTTTACTGGTTTTTGGTAAATGCAGACTTTTATCCCTTTCCTTGGGTTTCATGGAAGTACTAGCAGCACTAACTATCCCCGGATGCTACATCGATGTTTTAGGTTTTGAGGGCTTTCTTATGACCCTATGCAGCATTAGGTGATATGGTACTCCTGTTGGTTAGCGATTGAAGTGGTGAGCTTTCCATCCTTCTGAAGGTCTAGTTTCTTTTATCCCTTTTTGGACTTGCTTTTTTTTTCTGGCATAGTTGAGGTCGTGTCCCAATAAAGTAGATTCTTTATGGATAGTGGTTTGTATACCATATCGGGTTATATTTCCTTGATTTGTATTTGGTTTTATAACTTTGTTTCATTGTTCATCAAACTCTTTTATGTTATAAGTCCATTTTTACTATTTTATTTATGACTATGCTTATGATATAATTCTAAGAGGTTATCTCAGGCCCTCATTGGATTGGGATGATCTTCACGGCCAGGGCCATGGTTTAGGTCATAACAATCTTTTTATCAGAGCATGATTTAAGGTCCCAATGTGTCTACAATCTATGTCGAATAGAGTCCCATTTATGAATGTGTAGTGTGCCACACTTATTAGGTGGAGAATACAAGGAATTTAGGAACATTTCCCTTCATTGTGTTCTATTTAATGCTAGAGAGTCTAGTTACTATGAATCTTCTATAACTCTTGGCTTACTCGTATTTCAAACCAAGCCTCTACAAAGATCAGAAATTACCTTAGGAGCTACAAAGTGGAAATAAACTCCACGAAGATCAGTCTTCTATCCTTCAGAGTGGAGTTCTTTAGTACCAAATGGGAAGTTTATTTCACACCTTAGATCTCAAAAATTAATATTCAAAGGGTTTCTATATCATCTAGTTTGGGTCATGGATTCTATATCTGAAAGGCCCTCTCTGTAGTCTATCCCTGTGATTAATGAATTTTCTAAAGTTTTTCTAGGCAATCTTTCTAGGTTTCTCCCGATAGGGAAATAGATTTTGGGATTAATCTCCTACCGGATACTCATCCTAATTATATTCCTTCTTATAATATGGCTCCAACAGAGCTAAAAGAACTAAAGGAGTATTTAAAGGATCTTCTTGATAAGGGTTTCATCTATCCCAGTGTTTCTCCTTGGGTGCTCCTGTACTTTTCATATGGAAGAAATAAGGGTTTCTTCGAATGTCTAAAGACTATTGTTAGTTGAATAAGGTCACCATGAATACTAAGTACCCTCTTCTTTGGATTGATGATCTATTTGATCAACTTCAGGGTGCTAAGTGTTTCTCTAAAATAGATCTCCATTTGGGTTATCATCAGTTGAAAATTAGGGAGGTTGACATTCCCAAGACTATTTTTCAAACAAGTTATGGCCACTATGAGTTCTGGTTATGTCGTTTGTGTTGCCTAATGCTCTGACTGCCTTCATGGACCTTATTAATAGGGTGTTCAGACCATCTTTTGAATCTATTTGTTATAGTCTTCATTGAAGACATCCTGGTGTATTCCAAAAGTGAGGAGGATCATGCAAATCACCTCTAAATTGTGTTGCTAACCCTTAAGGACCAGGAATTGTATGCAAAATTCTCTAAAGTGTGAATTTTTGCTAAGTGTTGTGACTTTTCGCTAAGTGTTGTGACTTTTCTTAGGCATGTCATATCTAGTGAATGAATTAAAGTGGACCAACAAAAGATTGAGGCTATTATGAAGTGGCCTAGACCCACAACTCAAATCGACATTAGGAGTTTCTTGGGCTTAGTAGGATACTATAGGAGGTTTGTGGAGAGTTTCTCATCTACTGATTCTCCACTAACAAGGTTAATTTAGAAAAAGGTAAATATATTGTGGTCTGATGTTTGTGTGGTTAGTTTTGAGAAATTAAAGGTTAAGTTGACTTCTGCTTAAGTTTTGACCCTACTCGGGGGTATTGAGGGGTTTGTTATGTACTGTGATGCGTCCCATATGGAGCTGAGTTTTGTTTTGATCAGCACGGGAAGGTTGCTTCTTATGATTCTAGGTAGCTTAAGGTTCATAAGAGAAATTACCTGACTCACGATCAAGTATAGGTGGTTGTGGTTTTTACTTTGAAATTTGGCATCACTATTTGTATGGGGTGTATAGGGATATTTATTCTAGCCATGAGATTTTACAATATGTCTTCATGCAGAAGAAATTGAACCTCAGGCATAGGTGGTAGCTTGAATCACTTAAGGACTATGACATAAGCCTACATTATCACCCAGGTAAAGCTAATATTGTTGTTGATGCTCTTAAAAAGTTGTACATGGGGAGTCTATCCCACATGAAGTGGGAGAAAAGAGGATTGGAGAAGGACATTCATTGGCTTTCAAACATAGGGATTCGCTTTTTGGGCTCCAAGGATAGAAGGGTGATTGTTCGGGAATTGGTTAAATCATCTCTTGGGATGAGGTCAAAGAAAATCAGGTCATAGATCCTATACTTATGCAAATCAAAGACTATGCAGGTCAGCAAAAGGTTATGGCTTTCGAGATTGAGGGAGATGGTGTCTTGAGATATCAAGGTGGGTTGTGTATTCTGCATGTCGATGGGTTGCCGAAAAGTATCTTGACTAAAGCTCATGTGTCTAGATATATAGTTCATCCGAGATCAACAAAAATGTATCATGGCTTGAAATAAATCTATTAGTGGAATAATATGAAAAAGGATGTGGAAAATTTTGTTGCCAAATGTATGGACTATCAACAAGTCATGGTTTAGCATCTAAGGCCAATTGGTACTTTACAAGAGATAGAATTTCCTATATGGAAATGGGAGATGATTAATATGGATTTCATTACGGGTCTTCTGTGGTACCGAAATTAGTATAACTCTATTTTGGTCATTGTGGACAGAATGACCAAGTTTTCTCACTTCTTACCTGTGAGAACTAACTAGTCAGAAAAGAACTATGCCAAGTTATTCATTTAGGAGATAGTTAAGTTGTATGGGGCCCTAGTGTCCATTATTTCTGACCAAGGTACACAATTCTCTTCTTTTTGGGGGGTTCTTTTCAGAAAGGGTTGGGCACTTAGGTGAACCTTAGCATCACTTTCCACCCTCAAATAGATTGAAATATGGAGCATAATATTCAGAATCTATATGGTATACTAAGGGCTTGTGTAATTGACTTTAAAGGGATTTAGAATTTGAAGTTGATGACTGGATAGTCTTAAAGGTTGAAGGTTTCGCCTAAGAAAGGAGTCATGAGATTTGGGCAAAAAGGGAAGCTCATTCCTTGTTACATTTGGTCGTATCAAATTTTAAGAAGGATTGAGAATGTTGCTTATGAATTAGAATTACCAGTAAGTTTTTCTTTGGTTTATTCGATATTTCATATGCCTATGCTTAAAAATGTGAGGGTGATCCTTCCTTGGTGGTGCCTGTTGAAGATATTGGTGTTAAGGATTTGTTATCCTTTGAGGAAGTCCCGATTGAAATATTGGATAGGCAATTTTAGAAATTAAGCACTGAATAAATAGCCTTGGTGAAGGTTCTTTGGAGGAATCAAAAGGTAGAAATGGCTATGTGGGAGTTGAAAGAGGATATGAAGGACAAGTACCCGTTCTTGTTTCCAATAGTGGACGAAAGTGTTTAAGGTATGAGTTTTATCTCACCCACCCCCCAAACTGCATTTAGAATTTTTTTTGAATTTCATTGTGTTCTTTCTATTATCGTGCTAAGGTGTCCCAACTTCTCATTCGGGGATGAATGAATAAAAGGGGGACAATGTAAGACCCCTTAAATTTACAACCAATTTATTTCGGACCCTCCCATGTGTTTAATTATAATTTTTAATTTGAATCATGATAAGGAATGTTAACGGGATAATTTGGGAAAGTTTCATAATATTTGAAAAGCATTCGGGGTCATTTTCGGAACTCGAACCAGTGAGCCTCCATGATAAGGGCATGGCACGCTAACTAGGCTCCGCGATAGAAGCACGCCATGCAGTGGGTCACAAATCATCCTATTTTATTTTTTTCAACTGGGACAAGGGATTTTTGGTCCTTTGCCTTATTAAATGACTTAAAACGCCTTTAAAACCCAATTAGCCATCAATTATCAATCTTTACCATTGCTTTTCTCCTCTTCAAACTCCCAGTTAAGAAGCACAAGGTTTTTCTCTAGTATCCAATTCCCCGGGCTATCAACTCTAATTTCTCTCAATAATTTTCCATTATTTAGGCATGTTGGACAGTCCTTATAGTAATTGTTATATTATTGCATCAAATTACTTGATAATTATGTGTTTTTGAATGACTGATTAAACTAGGGTTGAGGACTTTTTGTTGTTAAATACTTGCATTGTTTTTGTGTTATTTTAAATGGTGTATTTATGTCTTAAAAGGTGGATTATGGACTAAATTGGTGTCTCATGGTAATGGTGGAATTGGAAATTTGGGTTTTCACGATGTTATGGAGTTTGTATGATGATATTGACATGAACCTCAACTCACATTATTAATTTGGCTTTAAACAAGGATTCTGCATAGTTTTTAACTTATCTTTTGAAATATTGCATTGTATTAAATGATAAAGGAATAAAGTGGCTTTGGGTATGCCCATGGGGGATATGGTTTTGGATTTTAATTGGAATATGGAGTCCAATTGGTAAAATGGTTATGTTTAGCGTAATTGGAATGACTTGCAAGTCTTCTTCGTATGACGATATCAATATGAATATGCCATAAGGAAAGACTCCATGTTTATTGATTAATGGTATGTGAAAATTATTTTAATTGGGCTTAAACGGAATTGTATAGCTCACCAAGAACGTGTAGTCCCAGGGGGACCAACACTAGAAACCACATTTGTCGACGTTGGGGTCTATGACCACTGTATCTGATTTACATAATATATTTTTGGGGGGCTAATTGACTATTTATGGATTTAGCCTATTCTCCGGTACATGCATCAAACATGCGCTGGGGCCCTTTTGGCAGGGGGATCTGGATCCATATACCCTATGGGTGCCTTTAGGTCGGTACGAGCTACACAGTTCAGGACTGAAATTTTAAATGATCATGTTTCATGTCCCTTGCCCCTATCACGACATCCTATATATATTTATAATTGTTGTATAAAAGATTTTGACTGTTTTTTAGGTAATGCATATCTTTTATCTCTTTCCTTGGGTTGCATTCCGGCACCTATTATACTGACTATCCCCGAACACTACATCATTTCATGATGTAGGTTTTAGGTATTTTTATTATGACCCTGTGAAACATTAGGTGATCTGGTACTCCCCTTGGTTGGCAGTTAGAGTGGTGATCCCTCCATCCTTTGGGAGGCCTGGACTCTCCTTTAGTTTTCATTTATTATTCTTGTACTTTTAGATTTTTTTGGTCATTATCGGGAACTTTTAGATTTTTTTGGTCATTATCGGGAGCATGTCCTGGCTTGCATAATATTCTATGTATTAAAGGCTTTTGTGTACAGTGTTGGGATATTATTGTGAACTTGATGGTTTATTCTTAAACTTATTTCTTGCTTTTCATATTGGGTATCATCTTCGGCTTTGGTTATCTTGGGATACCCATCATGGCCAGGCCCTAGTTTGAGTCATGACAATAGTTCATATTTTTGTCATAACAACCACATAGAAAAAGATTACTGTCACGATCTGAACCGAGGCCTAGATGTGACGGGCATCCCAAGCCAACCAAGGCCAGAGATAACCCCCTTAGCCTTACCTTAAGAGCACAATAATAATAATAAACTGCAGAAGCTAACCAAAAAGATAAGAGAGATAGAATAATAAAAAGAGTAAGACTATGAGTCAAAACCAAATCCAAAAATAAATACCTTAATACTGTCCACAAGCCTCTAAATAAAGAATATCAAACAAGTCGGGACATGACCCCAAATATGCCAGAAGAAAACCAAAAGAAGTACTGAGATCATAAAGGACTAAAATAAACCAGGACTTTCGAATTATGGAGGGCTTACCACTTTAAAACTATCCAAGATGAATATCGAGCCACCTAATCTTGTATAGGGTCACAAGGAAAGTCCTCGGAACCTACACTATGAAATGATGTAGTGTCCGAGGATGGTTAATACGATATTACTAGCATACAACCCAAGGAAAGAGATAAAATATACAAGTACCAAACTAGTAATAAAACACATGAATAAAATATATATTTATAAAAAGTCAGTCATATAAACATGTTCTCATCAACTATCAAGATAATAAGATTACGGGATAGGGGACAAGGAACATAAGACATGACTGTTTAAAAATTTATAATGAACTACGAAGCTCAAACTGACCTAAAGGCACTCACGGTCTAAATGGACCCGGCTTCCCCTTCTGGAAGGGGCCAAGTCTATGTTAGCCACATATACCGGAGTAATAGGTTAAAGCCACCAATAGTCAATTAACCTCCCAAAAATATACTGTGCAAATCAGACACAATAGTCATAGACCCCCAATGTAGGCAAACGTGGTTTCCAGTGCTAGTCCCCTTGGGACTATAGCTTCTTGGTGAACTTCATAATTCTCTGTAAGACTAATTAAAATAATTTTTCCACACACCAATTAACCATGAAGTCTTTTCTATTGGAATTACCAAATTGATATGGTCATACCAAAAGACTTGAAGCCATTCCAATTATGTCATACCATATCCATAATCCATTTAACCATTTAGACTCCTATTTTTATTTTAAAAATCCATAACAAAGCCCCCAATGGAGTAGACATGACCCGAACCAGGGCCTTATTATAATGGTCATCCCAAGTCTATCTAGGTGTAAGACCCCATAAGATCCTAGCTCATTCAGCTTACTATTGAATGTTAAAGGGGTGCAAGACTTAGAAAATTTCACTAAGTGTTAAGGATTAGTCTTCCCCAAATCCTATTGAACTTTGGTGATTTTATTTTCGATCTTCCTGACCTCGAAATATTTGTTTCTAAGTTGATTCATGATTGGGGTTGTCGATAGTTCATCTCGGGTGTGTTTTGGATTTTTCGAACGATGTTTGAGACATATTTTGGATGACCGAAACCAAGGGGCTCTACGAGGGGGGCACCACGATGAACCACAAATCGCATCAACAGAGCTCCATGGTGCAGGGCATTTCTCATCAGTTAGTTAGATTTAGCTTAATAAGTTTTGGGTCCAAAGGGTATTTGAGTAATTTCCCTCACTCTAATCCAGCCATAACATGGTATTTAGGGTCCCAAAAGCATTATTTGTCATATTTTATGCAAAATTCTTTCAAAGTAAAGCAATTCTCTCTCAAGAACAAACTCTAGCCTATTTAAAATTCAAGATCACGCTTCAAGAAATCACCAAGAACTTTCACTAATTCATCAATTAAGGTATGTGTGATGTTCATTCATGGGCCTTTCCACCCATGGAGTTCAAGAATCCATTTTCAAGTTAAAGCCATGATTTTTACATGTTATTATATGTTATTTTTATGAAACAATTATGAATTTTTCATTACAAATTATGTTTACCTTGTGTTTTGATTGGAAATTGATCGTGACATATTTGAATGATGATGTTTTCATGTTAAATCTCAGAATTATGGTTTTTTGTATTGTATCTATATGATTATTACATGTTTTAAACTATTACCATGCTTTAAGTCATGGCCCTCATGTGTTTGATGAAATGCCTAAGAGTTAAATTTTGAACTATGATCCCTTTTATGGTTTTAAGGCTTCATATGTCCTTATTGTTATTTCCATTCAGTATAGGGATTACGAATACACAAAATTTAGTTACTTACATAGTTTCCAGTAATTACAGAAAGATTTCAGATAAGCCATGAACATTGCCATTCAGTTAGTTGTTATGTTCAGTCGTGGCCCAGTTAAACTTAGGTCAGTTCAGTAATCAATGTCTTTCAGTTGGGAGTAAAACTTAGCACTGAGTGAATATAGGGATGGCGTCTCCCCCATCAGTAGGCATGAGACACTTGTCTCCCCATTCAGTATGCATGAGATATTAGTAGCAGTCCCTAAGTCTAGACCTACGGTACCACCGTAGACTTTGACGGGTCCCCCATCAATTATGTATGATACCCTCATCCTTTGGGATATCAGATTAGTGGATCCATACAACCAATATTAGTACTCGTGGCATTGTACTGAAACCCTTCCAGTTGGGGTTACAAGTTGGGCCTTGATAGTACATTAGGGCATGTCGGTTATATCCAGCTCCCACATTCTCAGTTCAGTATTTAGTACAGAGTTCAGTTTTAGGTTTTCTTGACCATAGCATACAATTATCATTTATTTAGTATTAGTATTTTAGCACTTCATTTACAGACTATATAAGAATTATGTTTTATTCTTGGTCATGCATTCTCAAATTTTACAGTCTTTATGCATTCATACTCAGTTATCTCATGCTATTCAGCTAGTTATTATCTCATCCATATAACCCATGCATTTCAACCTAACCTCATCTCATATGCCAATATATTTAAAGTACTGATCGCATACTCATTTCTTGTGCTATGATGTCTTTTGTCATAGGTTCGAACGCTCAAGTTCCCAACCATACTTATACTTTGAAGTGCATCAGAAGCAGTAGCAGTTGTGAGTCCTCATATATCAATGATCATTTATGCTTATTTTAGTCTTTCAGTTCAGTAGTTAGCCGGAGTTAGTTTAGGGTTTGTCCCGTCAAATCCTCAGTCAGCTAGAGGCTTTTTAGACTATTTCAAATAGTTAGTCAGTTTATTAGTTGTTATTATCAGTCTTCTTAGTATTATTTTTAGACTCTTTCAGAACTATGATTTTAATCAAATGTTTCAGTACTTAAAACCTTATGGCAATTTTAGTTAAATTATGCACATATTATTTTGTTATCTATTTTATTTAGTACTCACAACAGGTACCAACTCATGGGTTAGATTGTGGTCTCTCGGGATTGTAAGCATTGTGTGGTGTCTAGGGTGTATTTTCTAAGGCATTACAAATTTTGCATCAGAGCCTAAGGTTTTAAAGTGTCCTAGGGAGTCTGAAAGTTGCATTGAGTAGAGTCTTATGCATGGGTGTGAAGCATGCCACGCTTTTGGATAGGAGGCTACAAGATGTTTTAGTAAAAGTTTTCTTCATTTTAGTATTCACGTTGTGCGAATGAGCATGATCTCTATATAAACTCTCTTTCTAATTCGACCTTTCTTTCATTTACATAGCATGCCTCCTAGAAAGACTAACAGAAAAAGAAACGGGAATCAGCCCGCTCCTTCGCCTATTCAGGAAAATCCCCTGAATAAGCATCTCTATCATGCTGAGTTTAGAGTTGTATTCACTATTCTATCTCACTCTTTAGAAGCTCGAAATAACCATATGACTTCTATCCCAGCTAATCCCCTCAGTTTTTTGGATCCAAGTCTAATAAGGATCCATAGAAGTTCCTTGACATGGTTCAGAAAATAATAGACACTATGGGCATGACCTCTAGTGAGAGTGCAGAGCTGGCTACTTACTAGTTACTGGATAAAGCTCACACTTGGTATAAGTAGTAGAAGGGGGATAGAGGCATAGATGCAGGGCCTGTAGAGTATGAGGAGTTTGCTATAGCCTTTTTAGATGGATTTTTCCCTTTGTAGTTGAGGGAAGCCAAGGTGCTGGAGTTTATTAATTTGAAGCAGGGTAGTATGAGTGTAAAGGAGTATTCACTTAAGTTTACTCACTTGGTGAGGTATGCTCCTCATGTGGTATATGATAATAGGTCTAGAATGAGTAAGCTTGTGTATGGTGTATCTAATCGTATGGTCAAGAAGTATAGGACTGCAATTCTGATTAAGGAGATGGACTTGTCTAGGCTTATGATCTATGCTCAGTAGATTGAGGAGAAGAAGGTTAAGGAGAAATAAAGAGAGAATGAGAGGGCTAGGATAGGTAGTTTCAACTTTGCTCAGCTAAGATCTGAGGGTGGTAACCATCCTCAATTTCATCATAAATTTTCTACCCCAGCTTCGTCTTCAGCTAGTGCTCTAATGCCAAGGTTCATAAATGGTAATCAGGATAGGGCACTAGGCTCTAAGACTCAAGGTAGTTAATAGTGGTCGGACTAATCCGCTTTCCCAGAAGTGTGGTAAAAATCATCAAGGTATGTGTAGGGCTGGCAGTGATGTGTGTTTTGGATGTGGCAAGCTAGGCCACAAGATAAGCGAGTGTCCGACAGGTATGTGGAAAGGTAGGAATGATCGCCAGCAAAGTTAGGCTAAATTTTTAATAGCACCAATTGGTCACCCAACTCAGTAGGGCGCCACTTCTAATGACACCAACAGTCAGCACTAGAATATATTGTATGCCCTCCAGTCCATACATTATCAGGAAAGTTCTCCTGATGTGGTTACGGGTACATTACAGGTATTTCATTTACATATTTATGCTTTGTTAGATCCCAAGGCTTCTCTCTCTTTTGTAACCTCTTATATAGATGTCAACTTTGGAGTCAGTCCTGAAACCTTAGCAGAACCCTTCTCAGTGTCTACCCCAATTGGTATCTCTATTGTAGCCAGGTAGGTATACAGGAACTGTTCGATTATAATATCCAAGAAAGTCACTTCAGTTGATCTTATGGAGTTAGAAATGACTGATTTTGATGTCATTATCAGCATGGATTGGCTCTACTCATGCTATGATTCAGATGGCTGTAGAAATAGAGTTGCTTAGTTTAAGTTTTCAGATGAACTAGTTATTGAATGGAAGGGTGGTACTTCTACGCTAAGGGGTCAGTTTATTTCATACCTTAGATTGAGAAAAATAATATCCAAGGGGTGTGTTTATCATTTGGTTCAAATTAAAGACTCTAATTCTAAGACTCCTAATCTCGAGTCAGTTTCAGTAGTGAGGGAATTTCTAGATGTGTTCCCTGAAGATCTTCCCGAAGTTCCTCGTGAAATGGAAATTGACATCAAAATAGACCTTCATCAAGAAACCCAGCCTATCTCTATTCTTTCCTACAGAATAGCTTCAGCCGAGCTTAGGGAATTAAAAGAATATTTCAAAGATCTCCTAGATAAGGGATTCATCAGGCCCAGTGTTTCCCCATGGGCGCTCCAGTCCTTTTCGTGCAAAAGAAAGATGGTTCTCTTAGAATATGCATCAATTAACGTCAGTTGAATTAAGTCACCATCAAGAATAAGTACCCACTCCCTTAAATTGATGACTTGTTCGACCAACTTTAGGGTGTCAATTACTTCTCTAAGATAAACCTCAGATTCGGCTATCATCAACTCAGAGTCAGAGAGTATGACATCCTAAAAACAGCTTTCAAAACCCAATATAGTTAGTTTGAATTCTAGTCATGTCCTTTGGACTAATGAATGGCCCATCTAATTTCATGGATTTGATGAACCGAGTGTTCAAGCAGTACTTGGACATGTTCATTATAGTCTTTATTGATGATATCCTTGTATATTCTCGTAGTGAAAATGATCATGCAGACTACCTCAGAATTGTATTGCAGACTCTTAGAGCCTATCAGTTGTTTGCCAAATTCATTAAGTGTAAATTTTGGCTAAGATCAATAGATTTCATTGGCGACATTATTTTCAGTGATAACACTAGATTTGACTCTCAAATGACCGAAGTAATCATAAATTAGCCCTGACCCATCTCTCCGTTAGATATCAAGAGTTTCTTGGGTTCGGTCAGCTGTTACCAACGGTTTGTTCAAGGGTTTTCGTCTACTGTGTCCTCCATGTACATATTAACCCAAAAGAAAGTCAAGTTTTAGAGGTCAGATTCTTATGAGAAGAGCTTACAAGAGTTGAATACTCGACTCACCTCATCCCTACTTTTGACATTGCTAGATAGTTCAAATAGGTTTGTTGTTTTCTGTGATGCTTCTAGAGTTAGTCTTGGTTGTGTGCTAATGCGGAGAGACAAGGTCATAGTCTATGCCTCTAGACAGCTTAAGCCCCATGAAAGAATTATCCTACCCATGATCTTAAGTTAGCAGCTGTTGTATTTTCCTTTAAAATTTAGAGGCACTATCTATATAGGGTGCATGTTGATGTGTTCACAGATCACAAAAGCTTGCAGTATGTGTTTTTGCAGAAAGATATGAATCTCCGGTAGAGAAGGTGGTTGTAATTATGATAGACTATGATATGAGTATTTTGTATCACTTGGGCAAGACCAATATAGTGGCAGATACCCTTAGTAAATTGTCTATGGGTAGTGTTGGTCATGTTGAGGATAATAAGACCAAGTTAGTCGGGGAGGTTCATCAGCTTGCTAGACTAGGCATTCCTTTGGTTGATTCAGCTGAGGGTAGTGTATGGGTTCAGAATAGTTCAAAATCTGCTTTGGTTGCTGAAGTGAAAGAAAATCAAGATAAGGATCCCAATCTAGTCAAGTTGAAGGAGCCAGTCAAAGATCAGAAAGTACAATTTTTCTCCCAAAAAGGAGATGGCATATTGCGGTGTCAGGGAAGGTTGTGTGTGCCATGTGTTGATGGATTTTAGCAAAAGTTTATGGTGTGCGTTACTCTATTCCCCATGGGACACTAAGATGTATCGTGATTTGTGAGAGATCTATAGGTAGAGTAGTATGAAGAGGGATATTACAGAGTTCGTAGCTAAGTGCTCTAATTGTTAATAGGTTAAGGTTGAGCACAAAAGGCCTAGTAGTACTATGCAGGATTTTAACATCCCTACTTGGAAGTGGGAAGAGGTGAACATGGATTTTGTAATAGGAATGACTGTACGCATCATCAGCATAATTTGATATGGGTTATTATAGACCGAATGACCATGTCAGCTCAATTTTTGCTAGTTCTTACTTTTTATTATAGGGAAGACTATGCCAAGATTTATCTTGGAGAGTTGTTTATGTTGCATGGAGTCCCATTATCTATCATCTCAGTTAGAGGTGCTCAGTTTACCTCTCACTTTGGAAGGCGTTTCAGAAGGGTCTTGTTACCCAAGTTCGTATCAGTACAACCTTTTACCCTCAGACTAATGGTCATGCAGAGAGGACCATTCAGACCTTATAGGACATGTTGAGAGCATGTGTTGTCAACTTTAAGGGTAGTTGGGATGATCACTTACCTTTGATCCATTTTGCCTATAGTAACCGTTATCATTCTAGTATTCAGATGACTCCATTTGAGGCTCTCTATGAGAAGAGATGTAGATATCCCATTGGTTGGTTTGAGGTGGGTGAGATTGTATTTATAGGGCCTGATTCAGTGTTTTATGCATTACAAAAAGTTCAGTTGTTCATGGAGAGGCTTAAGACAGCCCAACGCCGTTAGAAATCCTGTGCAAATGTGAGAAAAAGAGATCTTGAGTTTGAGGTTGGCGACCTAGGCTATTTGAAAATCTCTTCCATGAAAGGAGTGAAGATATTTGGCAATAAGGGAAAACTCAGTTCCCGATATATTAGCCCTTACAGGATCATGAGTCGTTATGGGAAGGTAGCTTGTGAGCTTGATTTGCCCACAGATTTGGCATCTGTTCACCCAGTATTCCATACTTTTTTATTAAAGAAGTGTATTGGTGATCCAGCTAGTTGTTCCTCTAGAAAGTACAAATGTTGAGGATAGCATTTCTTTCGAAAAAATCCAAGTTGAAATCTTAGATCGTTAGATTCGTAGACAAAGGAACAAAGAAGTTCCCTTGGTCAAGGTTCTTTGGTGGAACCAGTCTGTTGAGGGAGCCAGTTGGGAAGTAGAAGCTAACATGCAAACCAATTACCTTCATAACTTCTCCTCAAACTCAGACTCAGCTTAAGATAACAGTTCTCCTTAGATTTTCTCTTTTCAATTCTCAGTTCCAGCCATGTAATCATCTTCATATCATTGCATACATTCATGAATCAGTTCAGTTATGTATCATGTTTCAGATTCACTCATGTAACCATATTTTCAGTTATGCACATTCAGCATATACTCTCAGTAGCTCAGCATTCTCAGCTTACTCAGTCTCATTAGAGGATGAATATTTCCAAGGGGGAGATATTATAAGATTTCATCTTACTATTGCATATTAAAGGGGTCCAAGACTTAGAAATTTTCACTAAGTGTTAAGGCTTAGTCTTCCCCAAATCCCCTTAAACTAAGATAATTTTATTTTTGACCTTCCCATTCTCGAAACATTAGATTCTAAGTTAATTCATGATCGGGGTTGTCGATAGTTTATCTTGGGGAGTATTGGATTTTTTGAACGACGTTTGAGACCCGTTTGGATGACCAAAATAGAAAAGATCCAGATATGGCCACGACAGATTGAATGTCGCGGAGGTGGGGGGCACCGCAGTGTGCTACAAATTGCGTTGATAGAGCTCCACGGCATGGGGCATTTCTCATCAGTTGGACCAGTTCAGTTTAATGAGTTTTGGGTCTAGCAGGGTATTTGAGTTATTTTCCTTACTCAAATCTAGGCATAACATAGTATTTAGGGTCCCAAAAGCATTACGTGTCATCTTTTAGGAAAAATTCTCACAAAGGAGAGTAATCTCTCTCAAGAACAAACCCTATCCTCTTAAAAATTCAAGCTCAAGCTTTAAGAAATCACCAAGAACTTTCACTAATTCATTAATTAAGGTATGTGTGATGTTCATTCTTGGGCCTTTCCATCCATAGAGTCCAAGAATCCATTTTCAAGTTAAAGCTATGATTTTTACATGTTATTATGAGTTATCTTTATGAAACTATTAGTAATTTTGATTACAAATTATGTTTACATTATGTTTTCATTGTAAATTGACCGTGACACGTTGGAATGACGATGTTTTCATGTTAAATCCCTGAATTATGGTTTTTGTATTATAGCCATGTGATTATTACATGTTTTAAACTATTTTCATGCTTTAATTCATGAGCCTCATGTGTTTGATGAAATGTCTAAGAGTCAAATTTTTAACATTGATCCCTTTTATGGTTTTAAGGCTTCATATGTCATTGTTATTTTCATACAGTGTTGGGGGTTATGAATACCCGAAATTTAGCTGTTTACATAGTTTCCAGTAATTTTAAAATGATTTCAGATAAACCATGAACATTTTCATTCAGTTAGTTGTTATGTTCAGTCGTGGCTCAGTTAAAATTAGGTCAGTTCAGTACTCAGTGTCTTTCAGTTGGGAGTAAAACTTAGCATTGAGTAAGCATAGGTGGCGCGCGATAGTGGTGCGTTACGGTGGCCTACCAGTTTGGAAAATATTGCTTTTCCATTTCTATTCAAATATTAAAAGAGCTATTTTGGGCAATTTCAATGCCCCAAATCCATCCAAAATATAAGATTAAACATATTCAAGGAACTTTATGCCCAAATTCATCCATTCTCTCTCAAAGTAAAACCCTAGAGATCCAAAGCTTCTTCTCCGAGAAATAAAAATCCTTCATAGTTTCTCCAAGAAAGCTTAAAATTGAGGAATCCCAAGACAAGATAATCAAGAACTCATCTCCAAGAACTTAAATTAGAATCCAAAATTCAAGGTTTCTTTATCTAATCATCTATCAAGGTATGTGGGGTTTATGAACAAGGATATCCTTTCATCCTTATGCCCAAAACCAAGTTTTAATTACAATTTCATATGATTATGAATGTTTATACCTGAATTTTTAATTAGGGTTCATACCCATTATTGATATTTGCAAGATTATAAGTTTTTGAGAGACTTTTAAAGATGAATTGCATGTCTATTTTTCATATTTTCATGCCTAATACAGTAATTTATAGATTTTGAGATGAATTATCATTGTATTCATTATCAAGCATGGTTATTATGATATTTTGACATGAGGTTAAGCATGGGTTTTAAGCCCTGAGATTTAGTATCAATATTTCAAGAAGAAAATGATTTTAAGCCTCTTTGATGATCATTTACCAAGATTCAAGAAAGAAGTTGACCTTTTGATCCTAAGCTAAGATAAGGAATCCCAATTGTTCATATAATTTGAAATTTAAAGAAAGAGAAGCATAATTGGTTTTTCATTATAAACCCTTGTGCTATTTTCAGGTGGATTTCCTAAAGTTTTGAGCGATAAGTATGGGAGTCGTATTTAGTACCGAGTTGGGTATAATTCGAAGGTATTATGCCCCAGAACTATAAGCCACCATAGGTTTTAAACGCCCATAATGGGCTAAGTCAGTGATCACTTAAGTTAAAATTCTATTCCAATGGCAAGGGTAGAACAGCTCTTCCGAACATGGGTAAGACATTGGACTCCAAGATAGCTCACATGGTTTATGTCGGTTAAGAGAACCTCCCTGCTAGTTAACGTAAAATATTTACAAAAAATCTTTTTAGAAAACTAAGTGTAAAGGCTCACAACTTTATTTAGATTATGCATTACAAAAAGATATCAACTACAGATTTCAGCTTTCAGATTTTAGATTTAAGAGTGAGTCCTTATTACACTTAGACAGAATGGTTTAAAGAGAGAATACAAGTACAAATTTTAGAACTAAATGTTATGAATCACTAGATTTATAAGGTTTGATTTTCTATTCATGATTTCAGATTTTAATAATTCAGGTATTCCAGCTTATGTGAGTCATTTACATTTAACATGCATTGTTTTATAAATTATGATGATGAGATGATATTTTATTTATGCATATCATCCCCATATACTCAGTACATCGTCAAAGTACTAATCCAAATATATGTCTATGTGCTACATTGTCTCATAATATAGGTTCAGGTACTCAGTATCAGCAGTGTGAGTAGTTTGAGCATCTCCATCTACATCCGACAGTTGGTGAGTCCTCATAGTTTGGGGACTTATTCATTTAGATTTTGCAGTGTATTAGTTCATATGATTCAGTATTGTTTTTAGACATTTCGAGTTAGCTAGGGGTTTGTCCTAGTGACTCTCTAGTTATTAGTAGTAGAGGCTTGTTAGACTGCTAGATTTGATTTAGACTTACAGTATCTGATTTTCAGACATTACATTCAAGTTATTCTCAGTTATTTCAGATAATTTCTGCATTCGGTATGACTTTCATGTCTATATCACCTTATTTATGAGATTCATACTTAGTAGAAGGCAGATAGGGTTAGCTTAATGCTACTCATAGTCTTGAGCACCATGTGAAATCTTGGGACCAGGTTTTGAGGCGTTACAACACCCTTCCAGATGAGGGTGCAAATTAGACCCTGATAGTATATTAGGGCATGTCGGTTATAGCTATCTCCTACAGTTTCAATTTAGTATTCAATGTAGAGTTCAGTTTCAGGTTTGCTTGATCATAGAATACAATTATCAGTTATTAGTTATTCAGTATCAGTATTTTAGTACTTCAGTTTATAGACTATATAAGAATCATGTTTTATGCTTGGTCATGGATTCTCAGATTTTACAGATTTTATGTATTCATACTCAGTATCTCATGCTATTTATTCAGTTATTATCTCATAAATATAACCCATGTATTTTAGCCTAACCTTATCTCATATACTAGTACATTCAAAGTACTGATCGCATACTCGTTTCTTGCACTATGATGTCTTATATCATAGGTTCGAACGCTCGGGTTCCCGATTGTACTTGGACTTTCTAGCCCATCAGCAGCAGTAGTAGTGGTAAGTCCTCATATATCGAGGTTTATTTATGTTTATTTTAGTCTTTTAGTTCAGTATTCCGTCGAAATTAGTTGGGAGCTTGTCCCATCAACTCCTCAGTCAGTTAGAGGCTTTTCAGACTATTTCAGATAGTTAGTCAGTTTACCAATTATTATTATCAGTCTTCTCAGTATTGTTTTCAGACTCTTTAAGAACTATGATTGTAATCAAATATTTCAGTATTAAAAACCTTATGGCATTTTTAGTTAAATTATGTGCATGTTATTTTGTTATCTATTTTATTCAGTGCTTATAGAAGGTACCTGCTTATGGGTTAGCTTATGGTCTCTCAAGACTGTAAGCAACAAATGGTTTCAAGGGTGTATTTTCCAAGGCATTACAATAGGAAAAGGGACCACTCCCGTTATCCAACCCAACCTCCAAATATGCAGACCCTCACTTAAATAAATTCTGGCCATATAACAAGATAGAATTATTACCATTCTAGACTCTGGGATAGGTCTATAACCATGGCTAACCCAAACAAGTCCAACTATCCACTACCAACCAACAACCATAACTAAACCGATATAATAACCAAGTTCTTGTCCATAACGTAACATAAAAGGATGGAACAATCATAAATTCAGTCCAACGGTATCAGCCCCAATACCAATGCCAATACTAAGGATGACACCAATACCGACACCACTCATTCCAACCCATAGTAGTCACACAAAGCCTTTAACCAAAAGAATAACAATATCCGATTGGGACATGTCCCCAACCATATCCAAAACCAATATCCATAAAATAACCAAATTATGTAAAGACTTCTATGATATGAAATAGAGCTTTCCAAACTATGAAAGCTCACTACTTCATTCCAATAGCTGATCCTGAATCCAATCACTAAGCAGGAGGAGTAGAACGGTCGGTTCCTACATTGCATGGAGATACAGCTGCCTAAAAATGGGTCAGCGGGTGAATGCTAGCATGAACTCAGGATAAGGATAAAATAATTCCATCTAGTAAAATCAAGTAAACCAACCATATGCACACAAAC
>JAPEIP010005830.1:0-15864 GCA_026120095.1 Capsicum chinense
AAAAAATGTATGCATATTCAAGAAATCTCAATTCAAAATAGAGGGTAAATCATGACTTCAACCTTAAGAGTATTTCAAACATCAATCATGGAAGGAATATACAATTCATAACATTAATTCTCAATTCAAATCATAAAATAGGTGTAGCATCATATAATTCAAGACAAGAACAAATCCATAATCTTATATACTTGAAATATAGTAATTTAGGTATAATTCATCTTGAAAAGTTAAAATCTTTTAACAAAAAACAAAACTTTGGGCACAAGAATGGAAGAAGTGTTCTTGTTAAAACCCTGCATACCTCGAATTATGAGCTTTGATGAATAAGCTTGCTTGAGACTCTTTCTCGTACTTTTGGATGAGGGTTCTTGAATCCCTTCACTTGGAAACTTTGAATCCCAACCCAATTTTTGAAAGCTACGGTGGATTCTTGAGATTCTTGGAAGAGGATCTGGGTACTGAGGGTTTTTGTTTAGGGAAAACATAAGAAAAACCTAGTAGAATGCTTGTAAATGACTTTTATTTCCTGTTTGTACTGTTTATGAGGCTTGGAAAAAGGTCAAAGTGACCTTTTTAACTCCTGAACAAAGATGGAAAAATTAAACTAGAAAACCCAATTTTATGGGCCATCCCGATGCGCCACTATCGTGGTGGCTTATTGGAAATTGACAAATAGATTATTGGGGTCATTGCGATGCAGAGAAATCGTTTTGTCCCACTGGTTCGGACCTGGAACTTCTGTACGATGTGCTATAATCATGCTAGGCTACTGGAATTTTACAATTGTCAAATATACCCTCTCCACGACGTGTCAAGCACTAAAATGATGTTGTTTTATGACTAGGACATAAATTTTCTCTAACTTCTTGATCGGTTATCAGATTTAGGAGGATCTTATATCGTTGGAAAGCTAATTAATTTTTTCACATGATAAAAAGTCAAAATGAAATTCTATATGGTTTAAATATTACACACTTAGAAAGTCATTCCTTAGCTTTCTAGAGACAAAATTAAACTTAAGAAAAAGTTTGGGGGTATTACAAAGCCTCCCTTATTTCATAAGGCCTTTGTCCATATGTTCATTTGATTTTAGTTCATGGTCGGACTGGGAGCTTTGTCTCGGTTTCAGACATATTATTATTTTCAGTTTAGTAGAGACTTTGTAGACTTGTTATAGATGGTTATGGATTTTGTTATGGACTTATGTCCCGTATTTGTTAAGTTGAAATAAATGAACTTCAATGTTTCAAATTTACTTCCAAATTATGATAATAGATGATTTATGCTTATGATAACAAGCTAAGAGTTCTCTCGGACCCTCATGGTTTGAGAAGCCCATCGCAGCTAGGGCCTCAATTTGGGACATGACAAGTCAGCACCCATATCTATGCAATGGTTCCATACTGGCTAATAGAATTAGGCATATGCTGGTGATAGGCGATGCATATGCAAGAATGAATGAAAGGTACACAATTCATATCACAACCATCCACCAGACTCAAACAAGGTGTATATATCATTATCACAATATCCTCCAGCCTTTTCGGGTATCAATATCATCATCACAGTATCCTCTGTCCTTAAAGGGTATCAATATCAGTATAACAGTATCATTCGGCCTTGCCGGGTATCAATATCATCATAATAGTATCTCCGACCTTGCTGGGTATCAACATCATCATAACATCATTCTCCGACATTGACAGATATTAATATCATCATAACCATCAATACATGTGTATTGATATATATAATAGCTACACATACTTAAGCCATGGATGAAAGAGTGTAAATTCGTAAGTCAGTTGTCCAAAATTATCATTGGGACTAAATCATTGTAAAAATGCAGAAAGGGTCAGATATCTCTCGACCGAAGTAAATAATGGTGTCAAGTCATAGATCAGAATCTGTCTTGGTCAAATATTTTAAAAATATTTAAACCTCTTTTATAATTATAAATATTCCATTTAGTATAGTAGTCTAGTAAATGATTTAAATGATAACATTGTCATGGGCTTAATTAATAGCGTAATACATAGCTACACATAGAATTAACAATAATATAGTCAACAACCATATATAGCACCTCAAATACTATCACCATAACTTATTTACCAAGGTTAGTCTAATACCCCATACTTCTACCTATCTTAAAAATCATCCCAACAATAATAAAGACTTGTTTCAAAGATGAATCGACTTTTATACATGTTGTATTTTCAATATTTTCACTTTTTAACTTATGGAAAATTGAATAATCTTTCCATTTATACCAAATTAATCAAAATCCGACACCCGAGCAAAGAGTTAGAGCCATTTTAGTAAGACAGTGTGCCACCTAAGCCATCAACGCATCGCGGAGCCAACCAAATGGAAATCATCAAAATCTAGTAAGCCTCCACGATCGTGTCGCATCACGCCAAAGCTCAAATTCAGAATTGTCAAATTCTAGTGACACGACGCTGTAGTGTCGCATCGCACCAAGGGTCCAGTTTAGGAAATTTTCTCAGAATATAAATACGTATCAAAGGGTTAAACAAGTCAATTTCTCACCCCTATTTAAACCCAATAACACGTGATTCAGACATATTTTACCCTAATTATAGTGTTTCTCTCAAGTTTCTCTCAAGAACAAGCTAGGGTTTTCAATTGGGGATTCAAATCCAAGACTCAAATTCAAGAATCTCTCTGTCAATCTTTGTAAAATCAAGAACTAAGGTTTGCACAGTGTTCATTCATGGATTTCTTTCATCCATGAAGCCCAAGAATCAAGTTTTAAGTATTGTATTGTGAATATTTTGTTGTAGGTTGGTTATAATCATGTGATTATGGTTGTATGATTCCCAAGTTGGAATCTTTATGTGTTGTTCATTAACCTATGCTAGTATGTGGTATGAAACATGTGAAATTAAATTGAACTAAGGAGTTTTTTTGTATTAATTTGATGGTCATGCCTATGCCCTAAGTCATGCATCCTAGGAGTTTGATAAAATGCCTAAGGGAATTGAAATTATGCATTATAGCTTAATTGTGACCCAAGTGATAAATGTATGCTTTACCCTATGACTAAAAATGACTTCTATAATATTGTATGCATTATGAATGGTTTAGGGAAGGCCCATGAGATTAGGTTGATGAAAGTATGACATGTTTAGATACAATTCCATTCATGTACAAGACTATGATAACTATGTGCTTTATGAAGTTCCCAAATTAATGTATTATGAATTGTTGATATTCGTCATGTGTTCAAGAAGTGTTATGTCCTATCAGTTTTATGCTATCGAGTCCTGGGGGTACTCGTACCCTATAATTTAGCTGTTTTTCTAGAGATAATGTCATGTTTTCACGATACTATCAGTCAAGCCATGATCAATAGAATTCAGTCAGTTATATGACTCAGGAAAAAACAGTAAATTCATTACCTATCAATTCAGTCCTACTCAAAAATCTCAGAAGTCCAGTATTCTCAATACTCAGTAATCTCAGTAACCTCAGTATTCCCAGTCATCTCATTAAATTAAGTAATCTCAGTCAGTAATTAGATTTCAGCAGTATTCCATCAATCAACGGAATTTAGTAAACTTGGTTTAAATCAGTTAAATAATACGATTAGTAATAATTCAATTCACCTTAACTCATATCAGTTTTTATTCAGATGGGAGTAGGAATTAGCACTGAGTGAACCCAAGGATGGGAACACACACTGTTAGATGAGGGTGTGATTCCTTGAAGTCATCCTTACGCTCCAAAACTATGTAGCCAGCATAGGTTAGACATCAACACTGTCAGATGAGGGTTGATGAGGTCGATAAGCTCTATCAGATGAGCGCGCCACCGTTCTCTTTTGGGGACACTTTCAGATGAGGGCCAATCACAGCTTGTCCTTACCAGTGGCGCAGTATTGACACCTTTCCAATTAGGGTTACAAATTGGACCCCAACTCAGCCATAACGGCTTATTTGGGGTATGTCGGTTAGATAACTACTTTCCACAATTTTAGTTACAGAATTAGGACTGTCAGATACAGTCATTTCTCAGTAATAAAACTCAAATAGTTCTATACAATTCAAAAATATCATATAAAGTCATCTTAAATACAGTATGGAACTCAGCTAGTTCTATCAGTATCAGGACTGTCAGATACAATCACTCATGTTATCAGTACTCATACTCAGTAATCATGTTATCACAAACTCAGTTAATAGTATATTAATTATACGAACTTCATGTTATCAATATTTAGTTTCAGGACTGTTCGATACAGTCAACCAGACCAATTCTTCATAATCAGAACCGTTGGAAAAAGTCTTTCCTTTATCATTAAAATAATATTAGTCCCTAAGTATTCAGTAGACTTAGTTATTTAGTATTTTAGTATTAGTACTCAGATATCAGTAAATCCATGTTATCAAAATTCACAAGTCAGTGTTATCACGAATTCAATTACAGTCTCTTATTCATGCATGTATTCTCATATTTATATTTTTCAGTCATTTAGTATTGTTCATGTATATGAACCATTGCATTCATCCTACCTCATTTGTATACCAGTACATTTAACGTACTGACATATTTGCACTATGGTGTTTTATACCATAGGTTTAGAAGTACGAGCTCCCGAGCATCCTTAGTAGATCAGACGTTCAGCAGCCAGACTTATAGTGAGTCCTTATAATTCGAAGATAATACAATTATTTTATTACTTTAGTATTTGAATATTTTGGAGTTAGTGGGGGACATGTCCCATCAACTCCACTATTTTCAGATAGTTTTGAGGCTTTCAGACTACAACATATTTCAGACAGTTTATCTCAATTTTGGATATTGTCATACCCTACTACAGACATTGTATTATATTCAGTATTAGTTCAGTTTTGACCCTTATGGCCTTACAACTATATTCTGCATAATTACAGTATATTATTCAGTGCTCAGCTACAGATATCAATCATGGGTTAGTTTGTGGTCCTTCGGGGTCATGAGCACTGTGTAGCCTTTCGGGTACTAGATTCGGGGCATTACAGTTAGCCAACATGCTCCCAAGGTCATCCTCTAAGCTTGTAAGGTCTTCAATGGAACTATATAAATCCAAGCTTAAGGTGGGTCAAGATCCCACTTCTAATCCTCAAATTCTATAATTAGGAAAACTATGCCCCAAACTAGGCTAAGGTATCTAGTTTAACTTCTAGATGTCAAGTAACCCATAACTAATCCTAAGATATGAAATTAACCTAGAAACATGGGCATTTAAGCCAACACCACCCAAATTATATTGTAAAGATCACTAGAATAGCTCAACTAAGGTTAATCAAGTGAACCATGATTCCAACACATAAACCACATCCCAAACATAGCATACTATCATATTCATGCTACAAATTAGCTTAACCTAGTAAAAAGGCAATAGGGTTCTAAAAGGGTGATAAACATTCCACTTTGCCGGTCCAAAACCATCATCTAATTCCCCATATATAAATCGTAAATACTAAGTTATTTTATTCATCATCAAGCCTACCATTCATATTTACATGGCATACATAACACACATCATCTTCGAAGAAGAGTAGGTAGAAGCCTACCTCAAAGCCGAACTACAAAACCTTACATCATTCACCACATGCTCGTCTTCACTTCTCAATCCCCAAAATGTCACCATGCTATCAAAAAACATAATCTACTCATCAATGCGAGCCTAAAGATATCCATATTACACTACTGTGCTTCAGTTCAAAAACGACACCCAAAACCCCAACTGGATCCCACTTACAGAAAAGGTATTTGTGATACCAACCCAACACTCACACATCATCAAGGATTCATAACTCTAAAAAATAGGCTACAAACAAAGCTAATTTTTCTGTAAAATCAAGCCCTAAGTGAATTTTGGATTTTGGGTCAATAAAGTGATAAAATCTTATGTAAATTGGGATGATAATCATAATAATAGATGATAATCAAGCACCTAAGTCACCCACACAACTCAATTTTGAGTTATAATACCCATTTATGGTTTTAAGCTCTCAAAGATGATAGGAAAATGCCTAAATTTGTGAACATGGGTCTATTTTTAGAAACCCCCAGCGAAGAGATGCGGTATCCCCTGACAACAAAGTCAAAAACTTATTTTTAACCCTCGAAACTCATTCAAAACCTGAACAATAAGATAAAATAGTAAAATTTGAGTGAAAACCACATTTCAAATCTATTGGAATCATTAAAACTTTCATTTGAGATTGTTTCAACAAAAATTGAGGCCCACACCTGTTGTTTTATTTTTCTTAAAATCTGCTCAATAACCCAAAATAAGTCTGGAAGCCTTGGGACCTAAATCAAGGGTCCCACTCTCCTAAAATTGACATTCAAAATGAGATAGAAAAGTTATATTTTCTATTCAATCTCACTTCAACCAAATATGGGTCCCACACCCATATTTCCAATTCTCCCAATTTTCTACCAATAGGTCAAAATGAGCTCGGGTGGATTGGAACCCAACCCAAACATCTACATAGCCTAAAATCAATATTCCTAATCTATTGGCACATTGAAAATTTACATCCAAAATTGTTTCACTGAATTTATCACCTGGTGGCCATTTGGGCCCAACGAAGACTTCAAAATAGAGAATTCGTTCTAAAAAAAAAAAGAACAAGCTAGTAACCAAACCATCGATCCCAAAAATTCATGAATTACTTATGTCAGTTATGGAGAAGCCCAACAGTAAAGATAAGAAAAAATATGAAAAATAATCGGAAGGGTCATTACACCATAATTCAAAGTGTTGACAAGAGACACCATGTTAACAACCCAAAACTAATTGTAAACATGTATTTAGAAAATATGTGACCCCAATCTTGAAGGTTTCCCAACTAAGGAAATTATAGAAATATAAATACAATGTCTAAGAATAAAAATCTATAATAGGAAACAAATAGGTGAAATATGTCCAAAATACTCATCAAATAGTGCAACTTAGATATTACATCATACTCAACCAAAATCATGTAATGAATGGATGCAAATGTAATGGATAGGCATTTGCACACCCATCGAGCAATTCCTTCTAAATAGGACATATGAAGGACTTAGAAGGGTCTATGTATTGAGCAGGCGTACACTCCAACCTTAATTTATGACATTTACAGGCATGCACGCTGATCCCAATATATATAAATAATGTGCAAGCGTACAATTAGATCCCATATGAAATGTAGTATATAATGTGCAGGGATAAAACTGCGACCCCAAACAACAAACAATCAATAATCCTCAAGCAAAGTGTATCTCAAACGAATTTAGCTATCAACCCTAATTATCACTAAAATGTAGTATGTGGAGAATTCTCATTACTTCAATTACACACAAATAGCATATAGAAACTTTGAAAAAGTGTTAAAGAAAGCCTCAATTTGCTTTAAAATAAGATCCAGGAAGAAACCTAAAATCAAATGGATCAAATTTGAGCTTTACACTTTGGAATAACTTGCTATCAAGCCCAACATGTAAAGCATGATGTCTACATGGGTAGACGAAACCAACTATATCTATTTTATAAATTCTTAATCTAAAAATCCTAGCCCTAAAATCTAAATTTGTGAAAATTGTAATTGTAGAACAATAACCTCATAGTAAGGTCTGGGAAGTCTAAATCCAATCAAGAACCATTATATTACCTATAACAGTTGCAGGCAAATCCAACTTTTATTTTATTACTGCTTAATCATTGTACTATTATTTTATCAAAATTATATTTCATAACATGAAAAATCTTTGAAAACCAAGGCTAGATTAGAGGAAAGTAAAGTTAAATCGACAACTGAATAAATTATTTTTCATCAATCAATAATCCCAACAATTTATTCAATAATATTCTTATCATTAAACCATAATTTCTCCTCACTATCTTGGCCCCTAAATCAATATTACCTTATTTATTTCCATATATATATATATATGTATATATATATATATGTGTGTGTGTGTGTGTGTGTGTACACTTACAAATCATAAATTGCTAAATTCTCACCTTAACACTAAGTCCTCTCAAGGACGAAAGAGGTTGGAACTCTCATCAAAATTGTACTTCTCTTGTGTTGGACTAAAGGTTAACTGTAATACCCCATATTTTCGTGCTAGAATTCTAACCGTCATTCCTGTCGGTTTAAGCTCTAATCCAAGTGATTCTAAAGTGAATACAAGTTGCATGATCATTATCATATTCTATGAAGTAGTTTATAGGTGGAAAATGTTTATAGCAATGATCTAGAACAAGGTTGAGCTAAGACCAATTGATTCATCCAAAGTTTGACATTTGATTCTACAAGGGTCAACTTCAAATGTGAATATATCTTAATATGCATGGAATTTTTTATATCAATACCTATCAAATTTTAGATAATTGAATTAGGTTTCCAACGATACAAATTTTATCAAAATCTGACACCCGATCAAGAAGTTATGGCTTTGCGAAGTAGAGTGCATCACCGAACCAATCGCACATGGCTACTGGAATAGGTGTGCGATAAGCAATGCGGCGCATACTTAAATGTGTGTGATAAGCAATGCAGCACATACTTAAATGTGCGCGATAAGCAATGTGTCACATACTTCACTTCCAAGTGACAAAAACACCCCTATATATGAAACCTCCTATCCTATGAGTAGAATTTTAGTGAATGAATTACAATGAGTATCCTAGCAATAAGATAGCTTATGATACATTAAGAATGTTCATATGAGTCACTTAAGGTAATACAAGCTATGAGGTTTTGAATCCATCAAGTTTTAGTGTTTGATTTTGCAAGGGTCATCTTTGAACAAGTATAACTCAATGTTAATGTGGTATTTCTGCATATTTCTACAAACCAAATGTACATAATTGAATTATCTTTCCAACGATACCAATTTCGCCTTAATCCAATACCCAAGCAAAAAGTTATGCCCTTTTTCGTGAGAGACAATAAGGATAGGCGATTGGTTAGGCGCCGCCCAACAAAACTTAGGCAATTGGTTAGGCGCCCCCTAAGTCAGTTCCAATGCCAAAAACACTCCGTTTTGAGTTATTTTGAGGTTAATTAAGTCTTTTAACACTCTTTATACGTCTCTAAACTTAACCCTACAAAATATATAGATTCTAAACACATTACAACCCTATTAACATCTCAAAGCTCATCATCCAAGAGCACCATAGGAGAAAAATAACTAGGGTTGCACAATCAAGCTTGAAGATCAAATTTCATGGAAATTCCTCTGTCAATCATCAATAACCTCCCTTCCATGGTATGGGTAGTTTTCATCCACGGATTCCTTTCGTCTGTAGAGTTCAAGAAAAAATCTTTAAAATACAAAATCTTGGTTGATGGTGGTGATATGATCATACCCATGTTGATGCTTGTTTGTTTTTCTCTATAATAGTATCGTGACTATATATCTCATGAAAGTTACGTTGTTAGTAGAAAAACATGATCTTTAGATGGATTGATAGAATGCAAGTATGAAATCCACCTATGCCTTAAAGAATGCATGCAAGGTGTTCGATAAAATGCCTAGTATATTAGCACTTCATATTTACATGATTTCATGATATCTAAATAACAAGTTCATGTTATCTATATACTTCAATAGGAATTTCCATGCTAATTATGTATTCTTATGGTAGTGGCATGAAGCAGGTATGATGATGAAGATATGAATTATGTATGAGAATTATATCCATGCTTTTCCTACAATGATTGAGATGTTGAATAAATACATGAATTTTAATATCCCCAAATCATTACAATATGAACTAAATGTTACATGTTGTTATTCCCTTATGCTTCACTGGTTTCCATGCCCTTGCGATAAATAGTATATGTTGTTGGAATGCCCATGATATTACAATATGAGATTTATGACTTGATTATAGGCATTCCTATTCATGATAGATATTATGATGACCATGTACTTTATGAAATCCCCCACTCATGTATTATGGATTCTTATTGATGGTCGTCTACTCAAGAAATTCAAGTTGCGTCAGTTTATTTCCATCGAGTCCTGGGGGTACTTGTACCCAAAACATATAGTTGTATGCCTAGAGCCATATCATGTTTTCATGATACTCTTACTCAAGCCATGATCTATAGAATTCAGTCATTTATGTGACTCAGGAAAACTCAAAAATCTCAGTAATCAAAGTAGTAAAGTAATCTCAGTAATCTCAGTGCTCAGTAACCTCAGCAACATTAGTATTCACAGTCAATCTAAGTAACTTCAGTATTCTCAACCAGTCCTCAGAACTCAGTACATTCAGTCAGTCCTTGGAATCAAATAAACTTAGTTTAGCTCTGCTAAATAATACCACTAGTATCAGTCTTGTTAATCAGTATCAGTTCAGCTAATAAGTTCAGTTCAGTTATTCAGTTCAGCTTAGTTATTCAGTTCAGTATCCTTCGGATGGGAGTAGAAGTTAGCACCGAGTGAACCCAAGGATGGGAACTCACCCGCCTGTTCAGGGTGTGATTCTTAGTAGTCATCCTTGTGTTCCAGAACTACATAGCCAGCGTAGGTTGAGATATCTTAACCCTTCACATTAGGGTTGATGAGGTGGCTTAACCCGTCAGTTCAGGGTTCCCACCATTCTCCTTGAGTACTTGCCAGTATAGCATTCTCACAGCTGTCCTTAACAGTGGCGCGGTATTGACACCCCTCCAGTCGGGGTAGGGATTGGACCCCAGCTTAGCTATTATAGCATATTTGGGACATGTCAGTTAGATAACTACTTCCTACAGTTTCAGTTATAGATTTTAGGACTGTCAGCTATAGCTACCCAGTCTCAGTAAAGAAGTCAGATAGTTCTTTAGATTTCAGTATATCAGGACTGTCAGATACAGTCAACTCAGAAATAGAATTAAACTCAGATAGTTTCCTTAGGATTTATGAATTGTCAGATACATTCACTTATGCTATCAATCACAAAATTTATTAGAACTTATGATATCAGTACTCAGCTTCAGGACTGTCACTTACAGTCAATCAGACAAGTTTTTCATAATTTAAACTGGCAGAAACAATCATTCCTTTATCGGTAATATAGTATCAGTCTCCCAGTATTCAGTAATACAGTATCAGATCCATTACTTATTAGTGATTTACATATCAATATTAGTAATTGTGTCTTTCAAAATCTTATTATCAATATGCTCATGTTGTCAGCATTCAGACTTAGTAGTCAGTATCTCCACGAGTTCAGCTACAGTTACGTATGCATGTATTTACTCTCATGTTCATATCAGTCAGTATTTTTCATGCATATAACCCTTTGCATTTAGCCTACCTCACTTGCATACTCAGTACATTCAGACGTACTGATGCATTTGCGATATGGTGTTTTCTCTTATGTTACAACATAGGTTCAGAGGCATGAGCTCCAAATTAGCAGTAGATTCCACGATCAGCAGTCAGAGTTGGACTTGAGTCCTCATGCTTCGAAGACATGATGATTTCATTTCTATTTTAGTTTTCACTTTATTTCAGTAGTTAGAGTTAGTTGGGGACATGTCCTATCAGCTCCTTATTCAGTTCAATTAGAGGCTTTTGGACTAGATGTCAGATTAGATGTTCATACTTCAGTTTTTATGTTCCTTTTTGGTATTGTTATACCATAATTTTCAAATATGTATTAGTATTGAACCTTATGGCCTTACAGTTTATGTTTCCATATATTTTATGAGATATTACAAATATATTTTATGAGATATTACAATTATGAGATATTTATGTTCCTTTTTGGTATTATTATACCATATTTTTCAAATATGTATTAGTATTGAACCTTATGGCCTTAAAGTTCATGTTTTCGTATATTTTATGAGATATTTTCAAATATGTATTAGTATTGAACCTTATGGCCTTACAGTTTATGTTTTTGCATATTTTATGAGATATTATGCAGTTTATAGGTACAAATATCAGTCATGGGTTAGCTTGTGGTCCTTCGGGGTCATGAGCACCTGTAGCATTTCGGTTTAGAAAATCGGGGCATTACAAACTTGGTATCAGATCCTAAGGTTTAATAGTGTCCTAGGAAGTCTGAAAGCTGCATTAATTAGAGTCTAGTACATGGGCGTGTTGTGCACCACACTTATGTGCAAGAGGCTATGAGATGTTTTAGGAACAGTTTCCCTTTTTTCATGTCTCAAGATCGTGCTATAGAAAGTTTGTTTAAGGAAACCATGTAGATTTATATAATGCACCCCTCATGTTCACTTTACCTTATTTTCAAGGTAAATAGAAATAGTGAAGTTCAAAGTCCTAAAGACAGGGCTTTCTTAGACAGTCCCTACGGTCAGTTATAAGATTAGCAACATACTCAAACAGTATCCCATCAGTTTATTGTTATTCCAAGGTCGTACAGATTTTATTTATGATTATGAGAACTCATTCTTAAACCTAGAAGTTTAGCGGTAGTAGAGTTAGGATAGTATTATTCTATTTGATCAGATTATGTATTCATGGGGATTAGATCAGTAGGCTTGAACAATATGAGCTAAATACTTAATTTTATTGACTCAAAATTAAGCATGAAGGTGTGAATATGATATTAGTAATATATGAGGAAACAAAATTAGATGATGGGTTTAGTAAGATAGACAAGTGTTGAACATAATGTAGGTATGTGATGGTAGGTCAAGTACGTAAGCCAGGCCCTCATATTTTAGTAGTAGTGCAAGTATGTATAGAAAGCAATAAGGGGAGAGAATTCTAGACCCATCCTCATCTTAGTACAGAGTTTTTCACTTCAGCTATCATGAAACCAACTCAGGCATTGCATACCAACTCTATGGTCATGAACTATAATCATGTAAGAATTCAATTTCTAGCATAAGGAGTCTTTTTTACTCCACAGTACGAGTCATGTTCCATGATAACAATCTACTTTCACACACTTTCTATGGGATTATGTATGCCTTCTATTCCCAGTATAAGGGGTTCAGTTCCAGCTTCCTTAGTATTACGAATTATGTCACATGAGTATAGAAACTCTAGACTCAGGTCATGAAGCTCATGACTCATGTACGCATATCATGTTTTCAAGTATACTTAGCTTCCATGACTCATGCTATGCCCCTACAGATCAGATACATTTAGACTATGTCATGTATATTCTCAGTTCAGATCTTATTGGTAAATCCAAAATATTGATATTTTATTCCTCAAGTTTCAGTCATGTGTCAAGTTTAGTTTGTATCTATTCATGTTTCAAGTCCTCCTGATTTACTCCTCCAGTTAGCTTTCCTTATGGAACAGTGTAGTGATAAGCAGTTGTTTAGATAAGAGAAGATTGTTGCATGCTTACTTTGCACGAGGGTGTAGTTGTGAAGATAGGCTTGAATATCATGATAAATGTACAAGTAAATGTCTAGCAATGGGTCGTATTTAGAAGTTAGGAAAGTACAAAGTGTAAGTGTACATTGAGATCCTTGACTTATGTCAGTCCCCAGCATGTAGCCATATAAAACTCAGTTGCCTACTCAACTATAGTTTCAGTATCCAGCACTCAGTGATCAGTGTTTAGTCCTTGAATTCAGTACTTCTGCACTAGCTATAGGCATAGTTATAATGTCATCTTTAGTTTAGTAACCAGATTTGAAACTCAATTCAGTTCCAGACAATATTTGACCATAGCATTGAGGTTGTCAGTACTCAGTTATCAGTGTTTCAGTACCCCAGTCTATAGAATACCTTAGAGCCATGTCGTACGCTTGGTCTCGCATTCAAAAATAATACAGAATTCATGAATCCATGCTCAGATACCTCATTCTACTCAGTTAGTCCATATCTCCTATGCATAAAACTCAAAAATCTCAGCCCAGCTATTCAGACTAAGTATAGTTTAGCTTTGCTGATCCAGTATTCAGCTACCAGTTATTCAGTTAATTAAATAAGTTAGTGTATTTATTCACTCATGTTCAGCTCAGTTCATGTATCATGTCTCAATTTCAGATCCTAGCTAGTCAGTCGTGACTCAGTTCCTAGGTGTCTTGTGCATCACCTCAATTTCCCTCAGTAGCTCATCCAAGTCAGTATCCTTTGAGGGACATAGTGTCCCAAGGGGGAGATACATCATACCCCCAAAATTTCATGACATAAATATGTTGCTCTATTTTCTTTTGATGAATCCAGTTTGGAGAAGGGGTACTCATAAGTTAACCCTCAAACTCCAACTTCAGTCATATGCCATGTTTTCAAGATTTAGTTCAGATCATGATATTCAGTATATCTATCATGTCCCAGACTTAGTTATGTTCTCATGTTTCCGATCATTCATATGGAGTAATTAATCTCAAACTTATTGGTATTATCTGTTCAAGGTAATAGTTTTCCTTAAACTTACTCGTTCTCATTTTCATATTTTAGTGCCAAACTTGTTATTCAGTTCCATGCTCAGTTTTCAGTTCAAACTTGATACCTTTACCATTGCATGTTCATGAGTAATTTTAGTCATGAATTCACGCATAAAAAATGTGTGATTAGCTCATTAGTACTTCCAGTCATGCATTCATGTATTATGTCAGTCATATAATCATGGATCAGATATGCATGGATTAAGCTTTTCAGTTGTGCATCAGATATGCATTCTCATTTTGAGAAAACTTACTTTATTAGAATCCTCAGACTTATATTCATGAATTAGCTTCCCATGCATCAGATATGCATGTTCAGTATGTTGTGCTCATCTTTAAGTCATGCCATTCATGAACCCATGTTTTAGTAGTGTATGTCTTGTACGTACTTCATCTTATCATCTTTCCCGCTTCTGTTAATTTCCATTTGAGGATGAATTTTCCTAATGGGGAGATATTGTAATACCCCATAGGTTTTTAAGCTAGTAGACGAACCAGTTTTCCTTCGTATCAAACCTTCTATCCTGTGAGTAGCATTTTAGTGTATGTCTTACAATGAGTATCCTAGCGATAAGATAGCTTATGATACATTAAGTATGTTCATATGAGTCACTTAAGGTAATACAAGATAAGAGTTTTTGAATCCATCAAGTTTTAGTGTTTGATTTTGCAGGGCTCATCTTTGAACGAGTATAACTCAATGTTACTGTGGTATTTCGGCATATTTCTACAAACCAAATGTACATAATTGAATTTTATTTCCTACGATACCAATTTTAGCTTAATCCAATACCCGAACGAAAAGTTATGCCCATTTTCGTGAGAGACAGTAAGGATAGCCGATTGGTTAGGCGCCGCCCAACCAAACTTAGGCGATTGGTTAGGCGCCGCCTAAGTCAGTTCCAATGCCAAAAACACTCTGTTTTGAGTTATTTTGAGGATAGTTAAGTCTTTTCACACTCCTTATATGACCCTAAACTTAATCCTGCGAAATATATAGCTTCAAAACACATTACAACCCTATTAACATCTCAAAGCTCATCATCCAAGAGCACCATAGGAGAAAAATAACTAGGATTTCACAATCAATCTTGAAGATCATATTTCAAGGAAATTCCTCTGTCAATCATCAATAACCTCCCTTCCAAGGTATGGGTAGTTTTCATCCACGGACTCCTTTCATCTGTAGAGTTCAAAAATAAATCTTTAAAATACAAAATCTTGGTTGATGGTGGTGATATGATCATACCCATGTTGATGCTTGTTTGTTTTGATCTATAATAGTATCGTGACTATATATCTCATGAAAGTTATGTGGTTAGTTGAAAAACATGATCTTTAGATGGATTGATAGAATGCAAGTATGAAATCCACCAATGCCTTAAAGAATGCATGCAAGGTGTTCGATAAAATGCCTAGTATGTTAGAACTTCATATTTACATGATTTCATGATATCTAAATAACAAGTTCATG
>JAPEIP010005835.1:0-24509 GCA_026120095.1 Capsicum chinense
AAAACAAAAATAAAAAAACAAAAAAAAAAGAAAACGAAAAAAATAAAGAAAAAAACAAAAAAGGAAAAAAAAAGAAGAGAAATAGAAAAGGAAAAATAAAGTGAAAAGAAAAAAATGGAAAATAAAAATAGAAAAATAAAACAATAAAAAAAATGAAAAAAGTTAGAGTTATAAGAGAGTGAAAGAAAGAAAAAACAGTAATGATGCTTTATTTTGAATTTTTGAACATCATGAAGATAATAATCTTCATATTTGAGTTTGATTTGGAAAAAGAATCTATTAATTTAAATAAGAGTAATTTATGGAAAAAGAATCTTCTACTTTAAATATGAGTAATTTATGAAAAAAGAATTTACTGCTTTAAAATACATGGGATAATTATTTCTTATTTAACTCAACTGATTTGAGTAAATGATGGACAATAAATCTTGTTATATATGTATTTTAGTAACAACACTTTTATAAAATACAAAATATAAGTTGCTATTTCAAATAATTATACAACAGTTGTTATGACATTCCTACTTATGAGCTTAAGTTTGCTACTTATGAAATTTTTTCGTTAATAAAATTGTAGGGAACTATTATTAGAAGTAAAAATATAAGGACTTTTTTATACTGTAGCAATACAAATAAAATTCTATTACTTTTTTTCCTTTTCTTGTTTTTATAATTTATTTAAATACTAAAAAAACTAAAATGCTTGAAAAACTTACGCCTAACCTACTTCAACTTGGAACCAATTTGTAGAATGGGGTAAAATTTTAATTAATTTTCAAAGTCTAAATTTTTGGAATTGTGATATATTGAGAGAAGGAAAGATTTAATATCTTAAATTATAATAAATTTTAAATTATCAAATTTAACGAAAAAGGTGAAAAAATAATCTTATATAAAGCGGAGACTTTAATGAAAGGAAAAATGTTCAAACAACATTTATAAGGTCTTTCACACTTTTAATATAGTATAGATATAAAAATTACTTTACTTTACTATTATATATAAAAGAGAATAATAAACTTTGATAGTCCTCACAAGGCTACTTTAATAATTTCAATTAATTTATTAATCTATTAAAATTATGGCATGTAGTTGATAAAGATAAAACTATTTTATTTCTTTGCTTGCCAAGTGGGACTTTGTATATATTGTGTAAGATATGAGAAATCATTATTGAGTTTTTTCTTGAATTTTAATTGTTTAACTAATTTATTTTTAAAAAATAGAAAATACAGATAAAATTGCAAAGTGGAGAATCAAACTTCCACCAATAAGGTGAGAGTTCAGATTGATAATCAACTGAATTATTTGGATTTCTCCATTGTTTAATTAATTGATAAATCTTTTAACTAATTGTATAAGGTTATATTTATTTCTGATAAACTGAGTATAGTTTTCAATATTTCCTAATTATTTTTTATGCACAATTTTATATTGCTTTTGAAACTATCAATAAAATATTTCAACTATTGAAAGTTGAAATTATTGATAAAGTTAAAAATGAAGGTAGTGGTATCAATTAAGATCGGATAATCTTTAAAATATCTTTTTTGATTAATTGAGAGTTAATATTCTTAAGCATAATAAATATAAAAAAATTAATAGATTCTCGAGGTTCATTTTGATGAATTTAATTTTTTTTTCTTAATTTAATGAAACACTAAGCTTAAATAACCATATCAACTAGCTTATATTCTTGCCACGTGAAATTACAAATAAAAGTAAATATAAATGTGAAAAATATATTTCTATTTATAGCTATAGAATATATGTTCATAAACTCATAAAAATATTAATATTTTTTAATTTATGAATTGTGCGAGTTGTAATTATTTTATATATTTAATCATATTATTATATAAAATATTAAATTACTTGAGTTCGGTCCGTACTTAGCTTGAGTCTTATAAAACTAGTATTTTATACTTATATATAAGGGAGAATCACACATTTTGGTAGTCCTTTCAAGAACTTTTTAGATATTTCATTTCTTTGATGAAGTAATGTTACTAGGGGCATTTTGTTAAAAGTGACAAAAAAGTTTGAAAATGAGGTGTAGGTGACTCAAGTCTTAATAATTGAGTGGAGGTGACAATTACTTTATTATGGATTAAGAAAGTTGAAAAAGTTTGAGAATAGCCCACAAGTTTTTAAATTTACACTTTGATTCAAATATTAACCTAATATAACAAGAAACGGAGGAAAAAAAGGGTATGTTTCTCTCTCTTCTCATTCATTGTTGTTTCCTCTCTCTTACCAATTTTTGTTATTCATTATTGCTACTTCTTTATTCATCATCTTCTACTTCATTATCATCATCTTCATCTTCTTCTTGTTGACCATCGTTGTTGTTGTCACTGCTACTGCTTCTATCTGACCAATTCTTAGGTCAAATTTTATTTCGTACATCACTTTCCACTCTGACATTTCTTTATAGGAAACTTTGGTAAGTTAAATTATGATTTTTAGTTGAATTTGACATCTGGGTAACTGTTATTATGTTGATTTTTCAACAATAGATAGCACACGAACATGAATGCAACATAATAGCCATGTATTTAAACAGATCACTCATCTATTACGACAGATGAGCCATCTGTGCAACGAAAGACTCATATGTTAGATTCATGTTTATGGTTCTATAGTGTGGTAACATGAATCGAACATATGGGTCATATGTTGCAACATATGACCCCTCTGTTGCAACATACTAGTTATTTGTTACAACAGAACCTAAACTCAATTCCAATGGACACATCGTCTGTTGTAACAGGTAAGTCATCTGTCACAACAGGTTAGTTATCTGTTACAACAGAACCTAAACTCGATTCTAATATACGCGTCATCTGTTGCAATAGGTAAGTCATCTGTCGCAACAGGTAAGTTATCTGTTGCAACAGAACCTAAACTCGATTCCAACAAATATATCATCCGTTACAGCATGTAAGTCATTTGTCGTAATAGGTAAGTTATCTGTTGCAATATGTCACTCATCTATTCGAATCAGCTTCAAAGGTTTTTTAGTACTATAACATCTATCCCAACAGATGCTTCATTTATTGTAGCAGATATATAGTTTGTTGTAACATATGATTCACCTGTTACTACAGATGACTCATTTGTTGAAATCAGCTTTAGGAGTATAACATAAATCCCAACAGGTAAGTAATCATTTGCAATTGATCACTTACCTGTTGTAACATATTACACATCTGTTGGGGTTTGTGTTACATCACTATAAAATCACTATTAATGTTATTATGATATCATTATTAATTTTTTTAACAAATGACTTTATTTAGGTACCACTAATTGAGAGATCAATCGCAATAGGGGTGGATTGTCACGGTTAATGAATCGAGAAGAGCAATCGATATGTATGACATTAGAAAAAAGGTGAAATGCTAGAGATGATAGCTATGACTGTCCAAAGTGATGCTTTGTATGATTATTTTGTGAACTTAATCATCAGTTATTGTGGACTAAATTGTCAACCAAAAGAACTTATCATCAGCTACATGTACAACTCTTTTGAAAATCAGAGGGTACTACCTTTCAAGATAACCGATTAGGTTCAGTTGTGTGCTTATCTTAGTGATTCAGCCAGGCTGGTGTTAAGGGTCTACGTGGTTGAAAAGACGAGAGAGAATGAGAACCAAAATATAGAAGAAGAAAAACAACAAGATACCTTTGATGATAGGTTGGATGATCTGGACGTGAATATTCCAGATGATGATCAAACACCAACGCCCGTTGCTATGAGCAATACGGTGGCCAGTTCTTCTCAGTCGACACAATCTAGCAATCGTCAAGACGACGCGATGGACTTTTACAAGGGAATGTCATTCAAGGATAAGAAAGAATTTTCTACTTCTTTGTTTATTGTTTGCTTGAAAAAGATTTCAGAATAATGAAGGTGATTAATTTAAGCAAAGTCTTTTGCTTTATATGTGTTAATTTGAACTGTAAGTGGTGGTTGAGAGAGGTAAAGTACTTAAGTTCTGATAGATTCGTTATTCGTAAACATGAAAATTATCACACATGTGGTTCAAAGCACATTTCAGGCCAAAATCCTCACACCACGGCAAAGGTCCTCGGTGAATATTTCAGGGGATATAGTCAATGAACTCCTTATGAAATTGAGTTTCATAGTCAATTATTGGAAGGAATATATGGTGGAGATTGCCAAGGACTTGGTTAGGGGGACACACGAGCACGAGTATGTAGTCCTCGATGCCTACTGTTACATGCTTGATTCCAAAAATCCTAGAAGTAAGACGGCGTTGCATGTTGATGAAAATGGAGGGTTCAAGTACTTTTTTGTATACTATAGTGGTTGGATTCAAGGTTTTCAACATTTGAGAAAAGTCATAGCCATCAACGGGACCATCTTAAGAAGCAAGTATAATGGAGTTTTGCTAGTGGCAGTGGCACATGATGCAGAGAATCACATCTTTCCTGTCGCTTTTTATGTAGAGGACAAGGAATGTGATACCTATTATGGATACTTTCTTAACTGATATGAATATGAGTCGAAGATACCGAAGAGTTGTGTTTTATTTCAGATAGGCATCCAAGTATTCCAAATATGGGTTCAATTTTTTACACTTCAGCTCACTTTGGTTGTTGCATAAAAAAACTTGGAGATAACATTTAGAACAACTTTCACAACCAATTGGTTATGATCTTTTTTTATAGAGCAGCTTAAACATATAGTAGAGATGATACAATCCAAACCATGAGGACTCGAATCGAAGATGCAAAAAGTAAAGATAGATGGATAGGAAAATAAAGATAGAAAGATAGATACGAAATTAATATCGAAAGGGAAATCGAAGGATGTATCAAATCTTAAAACCTCCCTTAATGACTATCAATAGGAACCTAACTCTTACGGTGACCACAAAAGGGATTAGATCCGCCATACAACCATTGTTTCTAAGCAAAGTTCAACTCATGCTTTTCCAAGCACTCAAATAATCCCATGGAGTTTCATGAATACATCATGTAAAAAAATATCATCCCAAAAAACTAAGAAAATAAGCCTAGCTACCAATCATTTATAGTTTGGCTAAATATTATATAATTAGGGCCCAAAAGTGACCCAAATGTAAGAAAAGACCTACTAAGGGTTGTTTGACCCACTTTTGAAATGCTAGAGCAGATCAAAAGCGGATCTAAAGCATCTTGGGCGCGTGACCCTTCTAAGGGGCTTTTGAGCCCCGTTTTGCAATCCTTTGACCTTGCCAAAGTCATTTGAACCTCCTTAATGATAATCTTCCTCCATGTGGCATCTCTTAAAATCACTAAGGAGTCATCAAGCACCTCGAGCATCATATGTATCTCATCCAAAGGTCTGAAAGCAATTTGGCTTGTATAATCCTCCCCTTTTTGAAAAGGATTCAAGCTCAAATCCAATCCTTGTAAACTAAAGAAAGGACAAACAAATACAACATCCTCATGAAATGAGGGTTAGGGTTAGCACAAATAATCATAGCATCATGCCAAGGTTGCACACACTTAAGATATAACCAAGGATCCCTTGTTTTGAACATTAAAAACTTATCAAATAGTTCAAAAGGTAAAACTACCTTCACCTTAGGAGCCATAAGACACTATTGTTTCTTTACCTCTTCAAGAGACCACATCAAGAGTGGTGCCTCTATTGGTTTTAAAGTCCACAAGACCCATATAGCATTGTCATTCAAACAAATGGACCAATCAGTACGTTTCCTACCTCTATATAATTCAAATCCAAGAATAATATGGATATCATGATAAGCAAAGAGGTAGTATAGGAAGAAATCAATTGTAAAAACATCATCCAAGGTGCACTTATTTATAAGAAGGCCATTTAGCTCAAAAGACAGAGTATATAAGTCACACAAGGATCTAATCAAGACATTTAAGCACATATGACTTCTTTCTTTCAGGTAAATCATCAACTTGGCATCCACAAGTTGGAATTCATGCAACTTAAGCACAAGTTTGTCGAACAAGGCTGCAAAGTTATAAGAAATACCTAAAGAAGACAATGACATATTTTCCCTTGGGTTCTTAAGACTGACACCACCTTTGAGAAGGATGTCATTATCTCTGCTCATATAATGAGGAAGGGTATCACACGAATGGAGTTCACCCAAAGCAGTTTTAATGAAAGACTCTCTCCTTGACCTACAAGTGGTGAAACCTTGGTCAAGAATGTAAACACATAATGGTGAACTCTCTTGGAGCTTTTTATGGCTCCTATTCTTTAAAAACCCTTCATCTAGGTTAGAGTTCTTTCCCTTACACAATGTTGGTCCCTTAGGTGGATTATGAATCCCCGAGAAAGACTTCTAATCATTGGGAAGGATACCAACACCCTCATTCAAACTTTACTTGTCATGTGTCCAAGCAATAAGTTGGGTATGCCACAATCACTATATCCAAATTTGGCACCGATGTCAAATGGAAAGAGTGGCCATAGACATGGGTCTAGACCACACTTTTTTCCCCACTAGCTTCACCCAAACTAAAAGATATAATATCCTCATTAGCATAAACATCATCAAAACCAAAGGAAGAGTAGAGAAAGGTATCATTCAAGTCAACTTCAACTAAGGTTCCCTCATGCACGTACTTATTATTAGATTCAAAATCATCACCATGAGTATTCTCAATAATAAGGTCACACAAAGTAGAAGAGGAAAAAATTTCTAAACAATTCATACTTTCTCTTTCAATGGAGGAATCCTCAAGGGGACACATACCACCATCAATACCAAAGGGATTATTACTTAGGCCTTCACAAGAAGTAAGCAATTCATCCTTATAAATGTCAAACAAGGGTGGGGTGTCATATAAAGGATCACATCCACAATTATTTTCTAAGGAACAATCACTTATTGGGTTTCTTAAAGATTCAAGCAAATCAAAGTTATCATCACCCAATTGATTATTCCTTTCCAAGACTTGACAGTTCTTTTCCTTAAAAGTACTCTCATCTTCCAAAAAGAGATTTCCATATTTAGGAGGAATATTGTCACACCATAGTGAGTTGTTATATGGAATATAGCCCTCAAGATAAGCTATATCAACAATGCTATCCATACCGCTAGGTAATTCACTAGGAGTGAGCTCATCATCTTTAAAGAAGATATTGTTCTTAAAGAGAGAATAATTTATCCATACAGAGGATATAGAATATGCAAGTCCATCCTCTAAAAGACCATTATCAAGTGTCAAAGATATTTCAAGCACATGATCATCCCTATGAGCCAAGTAAGCATTAGGATCTTTACTAAAAGAAAATCTCAAAGGGTCACACCCATTTTCTTGACCAACATTCTCAATTCATCACTCACTTAAGGTTCTCTAATCATATTGCATACATCCTCAAGTGATGGACTATTTTCACACACAAGTTGATCAACATAATTTTCATAAGATGATGTACCACTATCCAACATAATGACTTTAACACTAGGTGGACACAAATTGATCTTACAAAAAGAGTCAATTCGATCATCAATAGGATCAACTGTGTATCCACACTTACAATATGTACATCATCATAAAGAGGAACAGAATCATTAGACTCACATGTAGGTAAGCTACTAATCACACTCAATGGGCTAGTAGCCATCAATCATCATCATAAAGAGGAAAAGAATCATTAGACTCACATGTAGGTAAGCTACTAATCACATTCAATGGGATAGTAGCCATCAATCATCATTTTTATGCACAAAAGTGTAAGAGTTAGCGATTTTACCTTGAAGTTCTTGAGCACATTATTCTTTACCTTGTTGTGAAGGTCCCCTGCAAGCTTTGGATTCAATTAAGATTTCCCTCATCAAGTCTTCAAAAGGAATCTTCTCTTTTAGCACTTGTTCTCTTCCGCTTGCCATGTTGGTACCTGTACATATGTCCTTATTAAATAAAGGACAAATAATGTTAGCTCCGGTTGGTGGCAACCCCCTCACTTCACTCATCACAACCTCACATTTTTCTCTCTTAGGTTGCCACCTTACACTCTCTTAATCCTCTCAATTTTTTTGGCTTGGAGTAAGTGACCACATTGCCTTGAAATTTGGTAAGGGTAGGTGGAAAGAGATGGTTTCCCCATTGGTCTAATATAATTTAAGGACAATTTTGTATATTTCGAATCTTATGTTGTGCAAACCAATCGGCACCCAATCATAAGTGTCTATGTTCTAAGGGGATTATGCACACTACACCTCTTCAAAGTACCCATCTCAAGTAAAGGAAAGCTTTATGCTCTTGAAGACTCTATAGCCTTCCAAGACGTATGGGAAATGCTTGGACACTCGAGGTATCCCTAGATAATCAACCATAAGAGGAGTTATAAAGTTTACGTGAGACCAATCATCAATTATAAGAACATATCTCAAAACTCCACAAATATCTACCCATCTTGAACAAGGTTGTCTTCTTGGATCACTATTATAAAGCTTCGTATTACCGTTCGGCATATAGATTGGCCTCAAAAACTCTTTCAAGGCACCCCAAGTTTGAGTAGGATTCCTTACAAGTTTACACCATTCTAAGGTTGGATCTTGAATGTACTTAATGGCATATGTAGCTTGTTCAGCTTTGCTCATAGCATAATCCTCAAAAATCCTTTCACATTGCCATTCCCAATCTTGGTAAACTTTGGGATCTAGTTTTCCTTTGAAGATAGATAGAGTAGGAAGACATTGACTCCTATTATACCCTTCATTCATACCTTGGTTCCTTCTTCCACACATTTGATCATGGGTATATTTATAGCCCCCATAATCCCTATCTTCTTTAGAGGCATAACATTCTTCACCACAATCATAGTTTCCTATGTCATAGTCAAAATTATACTAGGTTATTGAAGATATGTTCCCCTTATGTATCCTTGTACCTACAATATGAACAAATAAGATTAGTAGTAAAGATCCTCACCAACACTGGTATGAACTCACCTTTGTGATCCTCACAATTGGAGCAATGAATGTTGAAAGTTTCTTATACTCCGATGGACAAAAAGGTGTTAATATATACATTGCGGTTGGAGTGGATTCTTGTTTGATCGACTAAAATAAATAAAACTATTTAAGTTCTTGAATCAATAAATCACAAAGAATTGAAAAAGAGAAAATCTTGAAAGAAATTGGACAATGAAAGAAATAGGACTCAAGAACTAATCAATCAACTTATTAGATGAATTCCTAGTTGATGAGTAGATTATGAATCAAAAGAAGAGTTTAGGAACGAAAAATATGAAATTAGGTATCAAACCAGGAGAAAAATGGAATCAGAAAGCTTGAGATATGTTTGGAGGCTTGATTTGTGTTGGAAGGGGTTAATCTGCGTTTGGGGACCTGCTCTAGCAGGTTGGGCGCATCCCCAACGCACCTTGGACACAACTGGATGTCACCCTACTGGTTTGAAATGCGTTTTGGCTGCTGCAATAATTCTAACACAGGTCAAGGGCATATGGGGTGCAGATCAACCCCCAGTCCTCTTTGAATGACATTTTTGCCCCTTTTTTGGGCCTCCTTTGTCCTTTCTTTTGGAATATACTTGGAATCCTTTAAAAATACTTTAGCACAAATAATTTTTCACACATTTTATTTCTTGTTGATGGATCAAACAACCAATGTTATCTGAAAATTCTTCTTGAAGATAACAATTTCTTCAAGAACGCCAAGAACACAAAAATTTTCAACTTTTTCTCCTTAGCTCGGAATGAGTTGAAATTTCGAACCTAAGCACTTTTCAACATCCTAAAATCATTACAAACATTATTTTTCTCAAATTATTCACCCAAAACTTCAAATCTAGAAATACACTTCAAATCTAGCAACACACCTTAAAAATCTTGCAACAGACCTTAAACTTCTTCTTTTCAAATCCAAGCTTCCAATGATTGTATAAAGCTCAATTTCACCCCGATTTATCTCGAATTTAATGTATGGACTCTAATAGTGTTAGGGAATGAAAATATAACACACAAAAATCAATAAAAAAATACAAAAATCTAAGACTTAGATTTTGACCTAAGACCAAAAACGTGAATAGTGACTTTTTTGGTATTTTTGATTTTTGACACTTCTTTTTTTGTTGATTTTCAAGATTACAAACCCAAGACTAGAATTGTGGAAATAATCCTAAGATTGAATCTGATATCAATGATACAATGTAAACCACGAGGACATGAATTAAAGACACGAAAAGTAAAGATAGGTAGATAGGAAAATGAAGATAGAAAGATAGACATAAAATTGATACCGAAAGGGCAAACCTCCCTTAATGACTATCAATAGGAACCTAACTCTTACGGTAACCACAAAGGGGATTAGATCTGCCATACAACCATCATTTCTAAGAAAATCTCATTATATGCTTTTCCAAGCACTCAAACACTCCCATGGAGTCTCATGAATACATCATGTAAAATTAATCAGCAAAAAATTAAGAAAATAAGCCTAGCTACCAAACATTTATTGTTGGGCTAAATATTACATAATTAGGGCCTAAAAGTGACCCAAATATAAGAAAAGCAGTAGGGGATGTTTGACCCGCTCTTGCAATCCTGGAGCGGATAAAAAATAGATGTAAAGCGTCTTGGGCGCATGACCCTTCCAAGGGTTCGAGCCACATTTTGCAATCCTTTGACCTCGCCAAAGTCCTTTGACCCTCCTTAATGGTAATCTTCCTCCATGTGGCATCTTTTAAAAACACTAAGGAGTCATCTAGCACCTCAAGCATCATACATATCTCATCTAAAGGTTTAGACGCAATTTGGCTTGTATCAAGAGAGGATTTCTTAGACCATTTCAATCAAATAGCAGATATGAATCCCAAGGTAGCAGAACATCTCGTATGTGTTGGCTTTGAGAGATGGAGCTGGGCATTCTGTCTAGCAAATAGGTACATTCTTATAAATTTAATGTCTTGTTTGAGTTACAAGTTTAGTATGATGTCGTACTAAGTTATTCTTTTGTATAGATACAATATTATGACGTCAAACATAGTTGAATCGGTGAATTTATTGTTTGGAGATGAAAGAGAATTTCCCATTATGGCTCTGTTTGATAAAATAAATGAGATGTATAGCAAATTTTTTCATGAAAGGTGTGTGATATTTGACAATGTAGGAACCAAATTTGTTCTAGAAATGGAAAAAATACTATCAATGAACATCTATCTGGGGAATAGGTTATTTTCTCATCAAAAAGAAGATTGAAAGTTTAGAATCAACAGTCAAGGTGATGTTTCCATGGTCGATCTTCAAACAAGATCTTGTAAGTGCAGAGTTTTTGACTTGGACAAAATATCCTATCCCAATGCAGGGCAGTGCTTATGCATTGCAAAATATGGAACTAAAATTTATGAGTACTCCTCTCTAAATTATTCAATGGAAAAATATACAATGGCATATAGTAGGTATATTACTCCAGTGCCTCCTGAAGAATCTTGGGTTGTTCCTGCAGAGCTTTTGGGGAGATTAATACCTCCCCCCTGTATTGACCTAAGGACTATCAAACTGGGAAGAAGGCCATATAAGATGAGCCATGGAGTCAGAGAATCATTTCCATCTAGACGAAACAAGTGCACCGTATGTAAGAACATTGGCCATAAAAGAACTACATGCCCAGATCGTAATCCACCATGATCATTGTAATAGCAAAAACTTGTGTTGTTGTTTGTTATGGACTTTTATGTATTTAACTCATTGTTGTAAATTTAAATGTTATCATTTATTATATTAAATATTTTTTTATAACTTATGCATTAATAAAAAGAGGAAAGACATGAACTACATACAACAGACCACAAAATTATTTTCAACAGATTACCCATCTGTTGCAACAGATGCACATTAGCTGGAAGAACATAATACAATTCATCAAACTGGAATGTTTTCCTCCAAAAGATAATAAATCTGTTGCAACAGATGGATAATCTTGATACGAATCAACCCATGAGGACTAGAATCGAAGAAGCAAAAAGTAAAGATAGATAGGAAAATGAGGATAGAAAGATAGACACAAAATTGATACCGATAGGGAAATTGAATGATGTATCAAATCCTAAAACCTCCCTTAATGATTATCAATAGCCACCTAACTCTTGCGGTGACCAAAAAAGGGATTAGATTCGCCTTACAACCATCATTTCTAAACAAAGTTCAACACATGCCTTTCAAATCACTCAAACACTCCCATGGAGTCTCATGTCTCATGAATACATCATGTAAAAATATCATCTAAAAACTAAGGAAATAAGTTTAGCTTCCAAGAATTTATAGTTTGACTACATATTACATAATTAGGGCTCAAAAGTGATCTGGATGTAAGAAAAGGACCACTAAGGGCTGTTTTAACCGGCTCTTGAAATGCTAGAGCGGATCAAAATCGGATCCAAAGTGCCTTGGGCGCATGACCCTTCCAAGTGTCTTTCGAGCTCCGTTTTGCACTTCTTCAATATTGCCAAAGTCCTTTGAACCTTATTAATGGTAATATTCCACCATGTGGAATCTTTTAAAATAACTAAGGAGTCATCAAGCACCTCGAGCATCATACGTATAGCATCCAAAGGTCCGTAGGCAATTTGGCTTGTATCATCCTCCCCTTCTTCAAAAGAATCCAACCTCAAATCCAAACCTTGCAAACCAAAGGAAGGACAAACAAATACAACATCCTCATGACATGAGGGTTAGGGTTAGAACAAATAATCATAGCATCATGTCAAGGTTACACACACATAAGAAATAACCAAGGATCCCTTGTTTTGAACATTAGAAACTTATTGAAGAATGCACAAAGTTGTTGGCTATGGTTTTCATCAAGAGATAAGGAAATCATAAAGGTCATAATGTTATCAAATAGTTCAAAGGGTAAAACTACCTTCACCTTAGGAGCCATAAGACACAATTGTTTCTTTACCTCTTTAAGAGACCACATCAAGAGTGGTGCCTCAATTGGTTTTAAAGTCCACAATACCCATATAGCATTGTCATTCAAACAAGTGTACCAACCAATAATTTACCTACATCTACATAAAACAAATCTAAGAATAACATGGATATCATCATAAGTAAGGAGGTAGTATAGGAAGGAATCAATTGTAAAAGCATCACCCAAGGTTTTATTATCTATAAGAAGGCCATTTGGATCAAAAGACATAGCACATAATGCACACAAGGATGGAATAAAAGCATTTAAGCACATATGACTTTTTTCTTGCAAACAACTTCCCAAAGAAATGAAATTCATTAATGGGGTCATGCCCTTAATAGTTTGTTTATCTCTATTAACAAAGGTAAGCATGCTCCCAAGAGCCCTACAAGATACTTCAAATTGTCCAATCCTATGAAGGTGACAAGAAGTCCTTGGCATCCATGGGATCTTCATCAAACAAATAATCAACTTGGCATCCATAAGTTAGAATTCACACAATTTATGCACAAGTGTGTCAAGCAAGGATGTAAGTTTATAAGCAATACCCAAAGAAGACAATGACACTATTTCCCTCGGGTTCTCAAGAATAATACCACATTGGAGAAAAAGGTCATCAATTTTACTCAAGTATTGAAGAAGGGTATTACATAAATGGAATTCATCCAAAGTAGTTTCAAGAGAAGACTCTCTTATTGACCTACAAATAGTGGAACCTTGGTCAAGAATGGAAACACATAATGGTGAACTCTCTTAGAGATTTTCATTACTCCCTTTCTTTAAAAATTCTTCATCTTGGTAGAGTTCTTTCCCTTACACAATGTTGGTCCCTCAAGTAGATTGTGAATCCCCAAGAAAGACTTTCCATCATAGGGAAGGATACCAACACCATCATTCAAACTTTGCTTGTCATGTGGACCAAGCAATAAATTAGGTGCGCCATAGTCACCATAGCCAAATTTGACACCGGGGTCAAATGGAAAGAGTGGCCATAGACATGGGTTAAGAAAATACTCTTTTCCCCCACTAGCTTCATCCAAGCTAAAAGATATACTCTCCTCATTACCATAAACATCATCAAAAGAAAGGGGAGATTAAGGAAAGGTATCACCCAAGTCAACTTCAACTAAGGTGCCCTCATGCACGTACTCACTATTAGATTCAAGATCATCACCAGGAGTATTCTCGACAATAAGGTCGAACAAAGTAAAAGAGGAAGCAATTTACAAACAATCGATACTTTCTCTTTCAATGAAAGAATCCTCAAGTAGACACATATCACTACCAATATAAAAGGAACTATTTCTTAAATCTTCAAAAGAAGCAAGCGATTCATCCTTATAAATATCAAATAAGGGTTGGGTGTTATACAAAGGATCAGATCCACAATCATTTTCTAAGGAACAATCACTTATTGTTTCTTAAAGATTCAAGAAAATCAAAGTTATCATCACCAATTGATTATTCCTTCCCAAAACTTTACATTTCTTTCCCTTAAGAGTACTCTCATCTTCCCAGAAGAGATTTCCATCGTTAAGAGGAATGTTGTCACACCATAGTGGGTTGGCATATAAAATATTGCCCTTAAGATGAGATATATCAATAATACTATCCACACTGCTAGGTAATTCACTACGAGTGAGATCATTATCTTCAAATAAGATATTATTCTTAAAGAGAGAAGGGTCTATTCATGGAGAGGATGTAGAACATGCATGCCCATTCTCTAAAAGACCATTATCAAGTGTCAAAGATGTTTCAAGCACATGATCATCCCTATGATCCAAGAAAGCATTAGGATCTTCATTAAAAGAAAAGTGCAAAGGGTCACTCCCATTTTCTTGACCAACATTCTCAATTTCATCACTCACTTGAGGTTCTCTAATCACATTACACATATCCTCAAGTGATATACTAGTTTCTCTCACAAGTTGACCAACACAATATTCACAAGATGATGTACTATCATCCAATACAATGGCTTCAACACTAGGTGGACACAAATTGGTCTTACAAGAAGAGTCAATTCGGTCATCAATAGGATCAACTAGTGTATATATACTCATAATATGTACATCATAATCAAGAGGTAAATAATCAGTAGACTCACATATAGGTAAGCTACTGATCACACTCAATGGTATACTAGCCACACAAGCATCATTTTTATGTATAAGAGTGTAAGAGTTAGCTATTTTACCTTGAAGTTCTTGAGCATATTCTTCTTTACCTTGGTGTGAAGGTCCTCCACAAGCTTTGGGTTCAATTAAGATTTCTCTCGTCAAGTCTTCAAAGAGAATCTTCTTTTTTAGCACGTGTTCTCTTCCGTTTGCCATGTTAGTACCTACACGCATGTCCTTATTAAAAGAAGGACAAACAATGTTAGCTCTAGTTGGTGGCAACCCCCTCACTTTACTCCTTATAATCTCTCTTTTTTCCTCTCTTAGGTTTCCACCTTGCACTCTCTTACTCTTTATAATCTTTTGTCTCTTAATTTCTTTTGGCTTGGAGTAAGTAACCATATTTCTTTGAGATTTAGGAAGGGTAGGTGGAAAGAGATGGTTTTCCCATTGGTCTAATATAATTTGAGGTCAATTTTGCACATTTGGAATCTTATGTTGTGCAAACCAATCGGCACCCAAGCATAAGTGTCCATGTTCCAAGGGGATTATATCACACCACACCTCCTCATAGTTCCCATTTTGCGTGAAGGAAACCTTCATGATCTCCGAGACTCTATAGCCTTCCAAGAAGTATGGGAAACACTAGGACACTATAGGTATCCTTAGCTAATCAACCAATACAGGAGTTATATAGTTTTCATGACACCAATCATCAATAATAAGAACACATCTGGAAACTCCAAAAATATCGACCCATCTTGAACATGGTTGTCTTCTTGGATCAGTATTGTAAAGCTTTGTATAACCCTTCGGCACATAGATTGGTCTCAAAAACTCTTTCAAGTCACCCTAAGTTTGAGTAGGATTCCTTGCGAGTTTACACTATTCTAAGGTTGGACCTTGAATGTACTTAAGGGTACATGTAGCTTGTTCGGCTTCGCTTATAGCGTAATCCTTGAAGACTCTTTCATATTGATATTCCCAATCAAGGTAAACTTTGGGAACCCATTCTCCTTTGAAAGTAGATAGAGTAGGAAGACATTGACTCCTACTATACCCTCCATTCATACCTTAGTTCCCGCTTCTACACATTTGATCATGGCTATATTCATAGCCCCCATAATCTTCATCTAGTTCGTAGCCATAACTATTTTCATCACAATCATAGTCTCCTATGTCGTAGTCATAATTATCCAAGGCTATCAAAGACATGTTCCCTTTATATCACCTTGTACATAATAAAATAAACAAACAAGATTAGTAGTAAAACACCTCATCAACACTTGTATGAACTCACCTTTGTGATCCTCACAATTAAAGAGCCGAATGTTGAAAGTTGCTTATACTCCGATAGATAATAATGTGTCGATCTCTACTTTGTGGCCGGAGTGGATTTTTGTTTGATCGACTCAAAGAAATTTAAAAAAAAAACTACTTTACGGACTTGAATCAAAAGCTACAACAAAATAAAAACAAGAAAAGCTCAAAAGAAATACGATGATGAAAGAATTAGAACTCAAGAACTAATCGATCAACTTAGTCGACGAATTACTAGTTGATGAGTAGTTTAAGAATCAAAAGAAGAGATTAGGAATCAAGAAATTTAAACTATGGAATCAAACCTTGAGAAATGGAGTAATTAGAAGTGTTGAGATGTGTTTTAGAACTTGAATTGATTTTGGAGAAGTGTTGAAATGCATTTGGGGTGTGTTTGTGGCTTCCTTGCGTTCAATAGAGGGTGATCTGCGTCGAGGGCTGTGTTGTGACTTGCTGCAGCATGTGGGGCACAGGTGCAGCACACCTTGGATCCAGGATAGGCTGTCCTTACTGTTTTGAGGTATTGCCGACCTGTTGGAGAGGATCAAGGACACCTTGGGCGCAGGTGAAAGGCAGGCTGGACGCAGGAGGCCTTTTGCTCATTGCCTTGACCTGCGTCGGGTCTGTGGCAGCAGGTTAGACGCACCTCAAGGTAAGGTTGGATGCAGGTGAAGGTTTTCCTACTGGTTTGTCCTGCGTCTGACCTACTGGAGCAGTTCAAGTACACATCAGGCGCACCTCACCCATCTAAGGCAGCCTCTAAGAGCACTTTGTACCTTCAAATGGTTTCTCTTTGTCCTTTCTTGTGGAATATCCTTAGGATCTTCTTAGATGCCTTTGCACAAACACATTTTCACCACTTTTATTCCCTTTTTTTGAATCAACACTACCTTTTTATATGAATTCAAGGTGAAGATTTGAATCTTCTTCAAGAACACTCAAGAACACCAAGACTTCAAAAATCTCTATCTCTTAAACCATTGATCGGAATGCGGAGAAATTTTGAACCAAGGTTAATTTCAACCTTATAAACATATTCCAAACATAATTTTTTTAAAATTCACAAACAAAAATTTTAGAATTTCAATTAACATCAAACTTCTTCAACCCAAGCTTCCAACAATAGTAGAAGGCTCAATTTCACTCCTATTTAGCTCAAATTTGATTTATAGACTCGTATAGTTCTAGATAACACAAATCTAACACTAGAAACACAATAAAAACACAAAATCAATAACTCAAAATTTGTCCTAAGAACAAAAACGTGAATAATGACTTTTTTGGGGGATTTTTTATTTTTGACACTTTTTTTTGTTGATTTTCAAGATAACAAACCCAAGATTGACTTCATAGAAATGAAATCAAGCTCGGTTCTGATACCAAAAGATATGAATTGACCCATGAATACTCGAATCGAAGAAGCAAAAAGTAAAGGTAGATAGATAGGAAAAATGAGGATAGAAATATAGACACATAATTGATACCAAAAGGGCAATCGAAGGATGTATCAAATCTTAAAACCTCCCTTAATGACTATCAATAGGCACCTAACTCTTACGGTGACCGCAAAGGAGATTAGATCCACCTTAGAACCATTATTTCTAAGCAAATTTCAACACATGATTTTCCAAGCACTCAAACACTCCCATGGAGTCTCATGAATACATCATGTAAAAATATAATCGAAAAACTAAGGAAATAATCCTAGCTACCAAGCATTTATAGTTTGACTACATATTACATAATTAGGGACCAAAAGTGACTCAAATGTAAGAAAGACCCACTAGGAGATGTTTTAACCCGCTCTTGAAATGCTAGAGTGTATCAAAAGCGGATCCAAAGCGCCTTGGACGCATGACCCTTCCAAGTGGCTTTTGAGCCCTGTTTTGCACTTTTTCGACCTCGCCAAAGTCCTTTGACCCTCTTTAATGGTAATCTTCCTCCATGTGGAATCTTTTAAAAGAACTAAGGAGTCATCAAGCACCTCGAGTATTATACATATCTCATCTAAAGGTCCGGAGGCAATTTGGCTTGTATCAAATCTGCTGACAAAAACCCAATCGATGACCAATTTATTTCAACAGATGGTCCATCCATTGAAAGAACTCAAAACTCTTGCTATTACTAATGGATTTAAAATTTCTCCTTACCTCCAACCGTCGACACCTCCAACCGTCGACATTTTTTTGAGAAAAAGAAAAGGATAGAATGCAAATTAAATAAGAATTAAAAAGCCAAATCGAGCAAAAATAAATTTTTTATTAAACAAATAATAAAATACATTAGGTATAGATCCGATATAGAAAAATTTAAATACATACGTTAAAAGAAAAACACATTCTAATTATTGTCATCATCATTATCCTCATTATTATTGTGTGTCGTCCAATTGTCAACCGGCAACAGCAGGGTCCTCATTAGCCTCTACATCTTTCTGAACATCCTTGCTCTCACGGTGACCAACTCCCTCTGCAGGTCATTAATCTACCTCTGAAGTTGCACGATGTTGTGCAGAATAGAAATTTCCCAAACAGAATCATCCATATCTAGAACACACATGAATTGATAAAAAACGTAAACATAAAAGTAAAGAAAAGTGTCCGAATGTAATACAACGTATACTACCAAATGGTAAATTTACACATCAAAAAGAACTTATCTCAACAAGAAAGGAATATGCACTTTGAAGAGAAGTGGTTGAGATGTAATACGAAAAGACAAAATGCAAGAAATAATAAATAAAGTAGAGTAGAATGAAGATTAAGGAGGGACCTATTTATAGAGGATTAAATCTAAAAGTGTTAGGCAAAAAGGCACGACTGTTTATCTCCATTGTATTATACATTTAAACTGCTGACTTTTTATTTTCTGTGAAAAGTCATGACTTTTTCTTTTACATTCAAACTACTCATCTTTTCAAAATGGGTTCTCTCTTAATAATAACCGTTATTATTGAGCTGTTGCAATAGATGGTCCATCTATCGCAATAGATAACCTATATCCTCCAAAAGATTTATGATCTGTCGCAACGAATGGTTTGTATATTGTAATAGATGAGACATCTATCACAACATATGTATTATCTGTTGCGACAGATGGACCATCTATTGGAGGAGATGTTTTGATTTCTTCTAACAACTGCTTCATCAGTTGCAACAGATGGGGAATTTGATTCATCGGCTATTCTGAATGTGTTAGACAAAAAGTCACAACTGTTCACCTCTTTTTTAATAGTCATCACATACCTTAATTAATTCAAATTGGTGACTATTTTATTATATAAAAAAATTATAAAAAAGGTGAAAAAGTCATGACTTGTAGCACTTGTTTTTTCTTGACGGGCATGTAGTCCTCTGACATTGAAGATGGTTACTCTCTGAGCCTCCATAGTCTTGTACACTACTTAACCATGGGAAGTAAAGAATAAACACTATCCGATATTGATGGTGTAGGAAGAATAAGGTGCATGCAGATGAATGGATCCACTTTCATATGTGGAAGTTATGTTTTATTGATCAGGCTTTCGTGATAGACCCATATAAAGTACAATAATTTTGTGAATTCAATTTTTAATGATTAGACATTGATCCTTCAAACAAAATGCTACATTTTATAGTTTAGTTTGATAGGTGCGAATTGATAAGGCCTAAGGGTTCTGAGAAGGTGGTCTTGATACCCTGTTATAGTTTGATGATGATTTTTATCATATTTATGCATTAAGTCCTGAGAAGGGATCAATATTTGATGGCATTATAAACATTCAAATAGTGATTAGACTAATTTTAATGGTGCAATGGATTTTTAAAAGGCCTCCAAAGCCTCACACTACTGCAAACAAGAATGGAAAACCAATAGTTATTGTCCTGGTCCAAATTTATATGGATCGGTTGCTCGGGGAGACTATTATATAGCATAAGGTGATTGTGAAAATACCTGTGTTGGAAAAGAAAGGTGGAGAAGACCATATAATATCTCAGACCTTGTTTAAGAGGAAACACAAGGAAGTAAGTAAGGAACTTCTAGCCAATTTGGCTAATGAAATTGACTTGAAAGATGAAAAAATTAAATAAGCTTCCAATGTAGAAGTGTATCCACATTAATAAAATTTGTTAGTCGTTCTTGAAAAAGAAAAATGCTAAAGAGTATTGGAGCTGGACACTTTGCTAGGGACTGCGATTAGCGAGCGTGGCCTCAATGAAGACCTACAAAGTGCAGGACCAGAACTCTAAGGAAAAAGATTGGTGAGCACAGAGGATTGGTAAGATTTCCACTCAAGAATAAAACCTAAACCCACAACTCTAGAAGTAAAACTAAGGGAAGCCAAGGCGATAATTTCTGAAGTCTAACTTGCATCCCATACCTTTTGTTTATGGTTCTGATCTGGTCAATGACAGTAGAAACAAAAAGGTCTGAAGTTGGGTAGAAATCCCATGAATTGTTGTTTCCAGTGCCTTTGACTAGACCAGAACCATAAATAGGAGGCATGGGATTCAAGTTTAACTTTAGAAATTGCCACCTTGGCTTGATCCCTTATTTTTACTTCAGCAGTTGTTGGTTCAGGTTTTGTTCCTAACCGACAATCTTACCACCATCTGTGCTTGTAAAGCTGAAACCTTAGAGTTCTGGTCCCGTATTTTGTGGGTCTCCATTTAGGCCACGGTAGCTAGTTGCAGTCCATTTCAGCATTTTTCATTTCAAAATGGACTGATAGATTTTCATTTTTGGATACACTTTCACATTTGCATCTCATTTAATTTTTCATTTTTCATGTCAATTTCATCATCCAAATTCGCTACACGTTCCTTCCTACACTATGTTTCTTCTTTAATAAGGTATGAGTTGATATATGGTCTTATCCACCTCTCCCTTCCCGCATGGGTATTCTCCCAAGCACCTTCTATTGTATGATATTCTCCTCGAGCAACCCATTTATATAAATTTTGACCAGGGCAATAACTATTGGTTTTCTATTCTTTTTTTCCAGCAGTGGAGGTTTCAGAGGCCTTTCAAAAGTCCATTGAACCCTTAAAATCAGTGAAATCACTATTTGAATATTTACACTACCACCAAAAACTTGAACCCTTCTCCAAACTTAACACATAAACATTAGGAAAATCTTCATTAAATCATAACAGGGTATCGACACCACCTTTTTGGTCCCTCACCTTACCAGTTTGAACCTAACAATCTTAACTGTAAAAGGTCATATCTTGTTTGAAAGATTAACACCTATTAGGTAAAGAACCAACATTCACAAAATCAGTGTACTAGATTTGCGTTTTCATGATAAGTTGATCAGTTATACATACCTCCCACATATGAAGTAGTTCCATCTGCAAGTAGCTTATTCCTCCAAACCCATCTTTACTTTAGCCTTTAATGTTGGTCGGAAAAAAGTTGATCCACTTTCACTTCCTTTTATTTGCAAATAAGAGAAAAATATTTCATATCAAGAAAGAGAAGAACAAAAAGAACATTACAAAAAGGTAACACAAAATTGAATAATTACAATATATTAGAACAGGTGTTGCAACAGATGACCCATCTGATACAACAGATGACCCATCTATTTAATAGATGAGTCATCTATTGAAACAGGCGATGTATCTGTGGAAACAGATGGCTGACATATTGCAACAGATAAGTCATCTATGGGAATAAATCAAACCAACCTTGCTATTAGTTTGATTTTGCAATATATGACTTATTTTGCATATTTTTTAATAAAAACAATGGTTCATTCATTCAAGACTTAAAAGTCATCTTTCCTTAAATTTTATCAATAAATAGAATACTGGTAATGGGTAAATCAATAAAAATAATAGATATAAATATCTAATTTAAATAACATACAAAGAATAAGATGAGAAGAAAAGAGCAATAGTGAACCATACCTGTAATGTTAAAAAAGCAAAGGTATCAGAACACCCATTTCAATTGAGAAAAAATATTAATCAATTGAGATTCAAAAGTATCCTCATGCAAAAGAGGAGAGGAAAAAGGAGATGGTTGTGATTACCTTAAAGAGGAGAAAAAGAGAATTTTGAAAGAAAGAGGAAAAATGAGTTAATTTATGGCTGAAGGAGAGAAGCTAGAGATGGGTTTTAAATACTTATTAATAACTTTAAGGGGAACGAGGAGATGATGACATGAGATGACATTGAAAATACAAGATAAGACTACTCAAGGAGGAGATTTTTTATTTATCCAAGTAAAATTTTTTACTGCCTTAGTATTTTATCATTTTTATCTCATGAAATTGCTTTAAAATAAAAAAGAGATCTTAAAACATATTAATCATCTGTTGCAAAAGATGATAATTTATATTTGAAAATTTCCAATAGCTCAGTCATCTGTCACAACAGATGACAACTTCTAATGATAATTTACAATAGATAGGTAATCTGTTGCATCACATTTATTAATCTGTTTGATAAAATCCAATAAATAAGTCATCTATTACAACAAGTTGAACATTTATTTTTTAGTACAATTTCAATTGAGTTTATATGTTCAACTACAACTTTAATTGATTTTGCTACAACTAGGGATGAGTTAACAGGGTCAACTGTATTTCATGATATTGGTACTGCACTCCTCCTGACCTGAGTTGTCAATCGATCAGTCAGAGTTGAAAAGATTCATATTAGCTTATTATTTGAAATACCTCAATTGATTTAGCTACAACTAGGGATGAGTTGACATGGTCAACTATATTGTATGATGTTGGTACTGCGCTCCTCCTAACCTGAGTCATCAATCGATCAATTAGAGTTGAAACGATTCATATTAGCTTATTATTTGAAATGCCTCAATTGATTTAGATAAAACTAGGGATGAGTTAATAAGGTCAATTATATTAAATGATATTAGTACTGCACTCCTCCTGACCCGAGTCATCAATCGATTAGTCAGAGTTGAAATGATTCATATTAACTTATTATTTGAAATATGATAATTGATTTAGCTATAACTAGGGATTAGTTGACAAGGTCAACTATATTGCATGATGTTGGTACTGCGCTTTTCCTAACTCGAGTCATCAATCGATCAGTCATAGTTGAAATGATTTATATTAGCTTATTATTTAAAATGCCTTAATTGATTTAGCTACAACTAGGGATGAGTTGACAGGGTCAACTATATTGCATGATATTGGTACTGCACTCCTTCCGACCTGAGTCTTCAATAGATCTGTCAGAGTTGAAATGATTCATATTAGTTTATTATTTAAAATGCCTTAATTGATTTAACTAAAACTAGGGATGAGTTGATAGGGTCAACTATATTGCATGATGTTGGTACTGCCTCTTCCTGACCTGATTCATCAATCGATCGGCCAGAGTTGAAATGATTCATATTATCTTATTATTCAAAATGCCTCAATTGATTTAGCTACAACTAGGAATGAGTTGACAGGGTTAACTATATTGCATGATGTTGGTACTACGCTCCTCCAGACCTAAGTTGTCAATTGATCAATTAGAGTTGAAACAATTCATATTAGATTATTATTTGAAATGCCTTATTGATTTAGATACAACTAGGGATAAGTTGATAGGATCAACTATATTACATGATGTTGGTAATGCACTCCTCCTGACCCGAGTCGTCAATCGACCAGTTAGAGTTGAAATGATTCATATTATCTTATTATTTAAAATGACTCAATTGATTTAGCTACAACTATGGATGATTTGATAGATTCAACTATATTACATGATGCTGGTACTACGCTCCTCTTGACCCGAGTTGTGAATTGATCAGTCAAAGTTAAAACAATTCATATTAGCTTATTATTTGAAATGCCTCAATTGATCTAGCGATAACTAGGGATGAGTTGACAGGATTAACTACAACTTCAATTAAGTCTTTGCAATTGCATGATGTTGGTATAGCGCTCCTCCCAACATAAGTCGCCAATCAATCACATTGAGTTGAAATGATTCTTATTAACTGATTATTAAGTTAATACCTAAAATTCATTAGTGTTTTAGTTGAACTTAATATACTTTATTACTTTATTACGATGAGACGATTAAAAATTATATCTTTTAAAATTTTAATAAATTATTAAGACCAATTCGGATCAAATAAATATTTTTAAAACTTGTCATTCTTTTCCAAAATA